>JAZGTJ010011312.1:0-17083 GCA_036877575.1 Botia almorhae
CTATTTTCAGCTCTGATTCTCTTGGTTTTCTGATCATTATGCCCTTTCTTGCTCTGCCTGAGATGTTGTTCAGTCTCCACACTACTTCTCTTTTGTATGTCTGTTCCACTCTTTATTTCTCTCAATTAAATACCACAGCTCAGGTGACCAGGTGGCAATGTTCCCTCCTGGCCAGTGGTGCTGATGAGATGGCAGAGGCAGAGAAAACGCGAATAAGCCAGACGCACAGAAACAAAAAAGAGACTGAAAAAGAACAGCCTGGCAGAGACCCAGACCTCATGCCTTCTGTGGCCAAGCTGAGGGACAGCATTGACATTCATCTCATGCAGAGACTCAACAGGCTTGAGGTTTCTGCTCTACAACACCCACCCAACATGTACATATAAAACCAGTAAATGTGCCTGCTCAGTTCCGCTACTGTTTTCATAACATAGCATCTAGAGGCCTCTTTATTGTGTTTGGGAAAAATAAAAAGCATATATATAAAGTTGTTGTTAGTTTAGTCCTAAAATAATCTAAAGATAACAGAGACACTGTAACCAATGTCAGAAAATAACTTTTAACAGGAATGACATTTTCAATTAATTTTCATGTTTTACTTTAATGAGGGCATACTTTTTGTAACCATGTTTGTATTTTCTTTTTCTAATCGTGTTGGCCATTTGTCAATGGCTTTATTGGTACTGCAATAATTTACAATTATGTCTGTTATTTATAAAACCAAAACCAAACCAAAAATGCTGGCTGTGATTTGTCTGTCTGAGACAAATTAGATGAAAATCTTACGAGATTTCTGGAATCCTTGGCTAAAATCTGTAGACTTGATCACTAAATTGACATGCTCGCTGACAGCCGATTAATGACTACTGATGATGTCAATCTAAATTTAAGAGAGATCTTAAAAGACAAAAATATATGAATCAAAGACATGCAAGACAAAACATAGTATATACTATAATCACATGGCTGGAACAATGTTATGATGTAATGTTCAAACATGTTATGGTGTAGGAAGAACAATATATAGTTTCTTTCTATATCGAACACATCACTACTTAAACCCCAGATGCACCTCATCACCCAGATCACTGCTGGCTCCCCAGCACGATGCTGTGGGAATCATTTTGCCTGTTTTCATGCCTGTGAAAAAGGCTCATAAATAGGCTTGTTGGACAGTGTCTCGCAGTCGCAGCTGGAAGGTCAGAACTCTACTGGAACTCTAATGGAATCCATCGCTAGTGCATTCTGTCAGTATGAATGAGCTAGCAAGACAAACAATACAACTGTGCACCAGGTTCCAGCTTAGAAAAATAAATCCAGGGAAGTATTGGGTCAAAGAGGCCCCTGGAGTGGTGGGTAGAAGATTTTAATGTTCTGCAGATGACTGTTTGCCAACTTTGTGCTGAGCTACATCATGTCATAGAACCTGATGAACTCCTAGTACCAACTAGTACCTTCTTATATCAGAATGAACCTCATTCATTAGCTGTATTCATTGGGTCTCATACATCAAAATGAATATTTGTGCTGTGATCCAAAGATGATACTTGAATACTGTACAAAAGCTAACTTCCATGACAGCAAATAGTTTCAGTGTCCAGGCTACATTCAGATGGCTAAATGAGATGTGCAAATATGCATGAGAAACAAAAGCAAATTTAAAAGTTATTAAAATAAAAATTCCAAAGGTTAAATGCAATAAAACTATGAAACTATGATAACCTCTCTAATGTTTAACATTCCACCACTAAGGCTAATGACTAATACCTCCCGAATAAAACACACATTTATTGGTAAACTGATGAACTTAGGTAGACATTAAGACATAAACTATTTAGTCTTTTTCTGTGTGTGTTTCCAACTGTACAGACATAGAACCATGTACCAAACCACTGTGGATACTAGTCTGAGCCATAAATCATGCGTGTAATTTTAACATGGTTTGTCTTTTTAAGCAGCTCTTTACTTTATGTACATTCTTAGATTTAATCTCTAAACAGGCTGCCTTTTCATGTGGGGAGGTGGCTAGTACAATAGAATTATTTTCAGGCTAAACTCTTGTGAGGGCTTAGTGGTAGCTCACAGAATAGGTTTATTACATGTTTGTTGTGGATCAGCCTTGAGTTTTCTAGGTGCTCTGGGGATGTGGACACTGTGATCAGCTTCCACTTTACATGGTACCTCATGGTGACATCTCACTAATGACATTCTAGTAGACAAGTAGGTTGCATGACACAACATTTCAGTTTTTTTTACCTTTTTACAACAATACATTACAAAAAAACTCATAACAGACCTGACTCAGAAAGCACTAATTCAGTATAAAGACATTTTGATAGTCTATAATAAAATAGTCTAAGCATACCGTAACTGTTTTATTTTTTGTTACATACCCTTTTTCTTTTCTTTTTTGGAAGGCGTCTTATACGGTGCCTGTTCGACTGGTGGTGTGCTGGTTTCCACTTCAGCAGACATGTTTGGATTCCAACCTTGTGCTAAACAGGTGTGAAGATGGGATTGGTTGAAGCACTCTTGCTCTCCTCTCAGCAGTGTGTGCACCACAGCTTGACTCAGCAGTGGAGCGTGCTCAGCTGTGCCCGTACTGGACAGTTTAGAGAGAGTGGAGAGAAAGCCAAACAGGAAATAGACTTAGCAGAACCTAAAAAAGCCTACAAATCAAAGATAGAAACACAGTCTCTATTCTTGGAAAATAAATATTTGTGAGTTTTGTCAGTTTGTTAAGAAATCAAAATTTGGAAACACTTTACGATAAGGTTCTATTTGTCAACATTAGTTTTACAATTAACAATACTTATATTGTTACTGCATCATGTATTCATCTTAGAAAATGACAATATTAACATTACCCTATATATTTGCAAAATCAAAAGTCGTATCTGTTAACATCAGTTAATGAAAATGAACAAGCAATGATTAATTGTATTTGTATTAACCAACATTAAGATTAATAAATGTTGTAAAATTATGTTTTATTGTTAGTTCATGTTAGCTAATGCATTAACTAATGTTAATGAATGAGACCTTATTGCAAAGTGTTACGCAACTCTCTTGCTCAGGAGTGGGTGTAGAATTGCTTGAAAAACTGGCCATATATCACCATAAACATTACAGCATGACTACACAGTAACAAATTACTCATCCCCTGTAAGATGTTGGTAAACCTTATTCACTGTGAGGCAATGACTTGCTCTTTAAACATGCACTGACCACCTTTTACCCTTTCCATTAACATGTTAACCAGCTCTAGTTTCATCCCAGTGGACTTAGTAAATCCACAAGCAATAACAGAAATCAAAGTGTCTATGCTTAAAAACAAGCTGAATAAACATACAAGACTCTGGAGCATTCTACTGAGCTGACTACACTATTCAGACATGAATACGCAACACCTAACAGTCATGTTTGGAGCTACAACAGATAACTGGCTCTTCTCAAAACTCATTTGAGATGAAAGGCCACTAAAATGTTTGTAAACTCTAGAACCCATTTTTGTTGCAGTATAATTTTTAAATGCGGTATACTTTTTTTAAATGACAGGAGTATGGTGCTGTTAGCTTTATCTCCTGCTGTCTCTGCATTGCAATTATCCCACCCTGCACCCAGAGACAGGAAGTGACAGCTTCCCTTGCATCTGGGATCTATTTATTCTCCACCTTCATACCACATGCCGGCTATTTTAGCATTTCTGTTTTCAATCCAAAAAATTATGGCAACTCCTTCATACAAATATTTAAGATGTTTTTCTCCTCACCCCAAAACCAACTCAAGATGTCTATAAATGCATTCCCCTTTAACAGGCTCTAACATTCTTTGCTCAAAATTTCCTTCCAGTAAAACATTCAAAACGTCAGTGAAATAACGTTGCGTAACAACAAAACAGCTATGAACTGGTTGTTCCTATGAAGTATGACTCAACCAGACGGGAAACTATAAATGTTTAGAGTGCAAAAAATGTTGAGGTAGCTAAAGTATACCAATGTTGTGTTTACTGGAGTAATAGGAGAAAAAGACACTTGTTTTGCAGAATGTAATTTCCTAAATAAAGTAATGCTAGACCTACCCAAAGAAATTCAGTTTTAAAATAGCCTACATTCTGATATATTTTCATGTGTCACATCATATAAATAGTTCTTAACCCATAATCAGCTTTACCTCTTACACCAACGACCCACATATGACCCCAAATGCATGCTGGTCGTCTATAACTAGTGAGCAGATTCTATAAGAGTACCAGAAAAGAGTACCAGGAAAGAGTACCAGCTGACTGCCCCGAACAACAGCTGTTGGCAACTCATGGTACACAGAGTAACCTCGGCACAAAATATCCACTACGTAGTGCCTTTATCAGACATGTGACTTCCCTTCCCTGGAAGGACAGAGGAGATGAAGGATGAAAAATGGAAAAATGTGACTGGCGTTCTATTATGACAAAATAAATGGTCTAAACAGCTGCGAAGTCTTAGTAACTAACTAGCTGACACCCTAATCCTATTAAGCTGTCAACAGAAGATAACAATTTGGGGACAATTTATAAAGAATAAATAGTGCTCACCAGTAATACTGTGTATTTGCATGCACTGTTGCATTGATTTAGCACCTAATTCTCTAAAGGAACTAAACTAATCAGGTAGCATTAAACACGGCCACAAAATCTGTTGAAGGCAATTACCATAGCACTATTCTTGACCTTCCAGTTCTAAGTGCTCGACAGTGAGGGAAGCAGAAACTACTGCAATCTGACATAATTTACTGGGACTGAACATTATTGCTCCAGCACCTGAGTCAGCTCTTTAAATGTCCAAGGTGCCCTTGCCTACACTGTGCATTTGGATGTGTGCCAGGTTATAACATTCCTCTTTGTCAATTGATGTATACTAACATGATCAATAGAAAATATACTCAAGCATCTCTTTAAATGAAATTCTGTTTACTGCCTGCTTTTCATAAGTAATGGCAAACTGAGCATATAGCACAAACTTAGCATAGTAGCGAGCACTCCTACTTAATGACTTAATTAATATATCAGAATAACATGGTACAATGCTAACAAACTTGCCAAGCACACACACATTCACATCTGTGTGGTTTTAGCTGAGGTCTTCTAGAGTACACTGCTGAGACATCAACTTAGTTTATGTAAGTCAAGACAACTTCAAAATTCTGTTATAGTTTATGATCATTTTTATGATCATATTTTATTTAGTTTATATTTCTGGGATCATTTATACACAAATAAATAGAAGGTTTATTTGGTGTACAAAGGTGAATAGTGAATAGACATTGACAATGTACAAGATACTGACACAGTGTGTTATAAACCAAGGGAGGGTTCTTAGTGGTAAACATGCTGGGTAAAAGTGTGATCATCTTTAACATATAACATACATAGAAGTTTTTAGTTAATCCCCTGAGCCACATGCAAGACCAACAAATGTATGTAATGGCCTCGGTACACCTCAAAATCCTTCAGTTACTGGCTGAGATTTATGAACTGTTTTAAGATAGAGATCAGAGCAGAAACTGGTCATAGAACTAGGTGTGGTAACATCTGGTTCCTTGCATTTTAATCCATGTCCAAAGCTGTGTGAGTTGAGTGCAAATACTGATGTAATGAGTGTGAAAAATGTAACTATTTGTTTAAGCCTGGAGTGAGCAAAGTAACCCATACTGATCGACATACTGAATCTAAATACTGGGGGAACAAGTACCCCTCAGTGTCTGTGATGGTTATGGCCCTGGTTTGTAGTTTCACAACAAACAAGTTAGATAGTGGTGGCAGACAAGAGTATTACTAGAAAAAACTGTTAGAATTGCTAATTTAACATTGTGCTCTTTATGTGCAACTCTCTTACAATTTTAATATTTACTAGTTAGTGGTCAAATTCCTAGCTCATGACTTACAGTTACACTGGATTTGTAACATTTTGAAATTTAAATGTAACATGCAGGTAGCCAATTATTATATGACACTCAAGGCTTTGGATTCTAATGGTTGCTATGGCAACCGTTTGCCTGTAAGACAGGTACAGACATTTCACAGTGGGGCACTCACTGGTTGGCTTTGCACAGCAAACACACAATCCATCATCCAAGACACATAATCAAACAAAATAAGGGTAAGGCACACAGTATACACAAAGTCTTAGATGGAAATTTTAAACAATCACATCTTACTTCCAAAAAGTGACATTGGCTGTTAGCAAGGTTTGTACAAAATTCTTTTTAGTCTGAAAATCAGTTAGTATAACGATCTTTAAAAATAAAAATAATACAATACACCAACCATTTTTATTTAACTAATAAAAAGACTGATTTTCAAATGAGTAAATGATCTTCAACCAGTCGGAGCTCTCAGAAAGACTCTATTCTATAAATATTATGAAACCTAATTAAAATTTTTAACGTTTTTTGCAATATTTCTTAATTTACCAGATACTTTCTTTAATTAAACTTACAAACAAAAATAATACAAGCACAAAAAATTAATCTAAACAAGAAAATAATAACAGTTGAATGTTCCCATACTAAATCTCAATCAAACATAAGATTATGGTTAGGGATAGTGTAATAGTATTAATGCTAGTGTGACACTACTTCACATATGCTTTAGATTGCACAGCAGAAGAGATCCATACCCTCTGTTAGTGTTATTCAAAGATATCCATATAAATTGATATCTAGTGGGGGTGGCCCTCATAAAACCTCTTCAGCTAGTCTGGTGTTCTCAAAACCTACCATTAATGTACCACCAATGCTAAAGCACTAAAGCACTAAAGCAATCCCAACTCACAGCAAATCATTCTATTGTTAATCTTCTCAGCATGAGGTCCCATAATAAGTAGATGGTTTTCAGAAGCAAACACATTATTTTAGCTCTCTGCTTGTGTGGTCGTACAGGTGTTCCAGCCCTGCCACAAAAGAGGTATTAAAATGTCTAGTGTACAAACACATCTTAAGACAACACTTCAGTTAACATATTTAATAACCAACAATAAATTTTGCATTAAATCTGGGTAAATGTAAATCCTATCTTCACAAAATGAAATGGTCTTAAGGTAGGAGGCCAGTGTTTAAGCTGCCTGCTTCAACTGAAATTATGCATTATGCATCATTATGGAATGAAATGAGGATAACAGTGAAGACGTTAATATAAAATAAGCCACAAGATTGCTTAAGACCTACTTAATCAACAAACTTAATTTGTTGTACACTTACATCTGGGACATGATGTACTTATTGAGTATTAAATGTTGAGAACTCTATATTTGAGATATTTGAGTTTTTTAGCACAAGCTAAAGGTTGCAAAAGGTCAGCAAAAAATTGCCCAATGATTTTCTAATTTTCTAGCCTGAATAAGAACAGACTGGCAAGGAGTCATGATGTTAGGAGTCACAACCTCTACTTATAGGGTGAGGGATGTTTACAGTCACTGTCTGCTTCAGAATACAGTACAAGTTGTTTTATAAGTTGGTTCCATGCAGAAATTTGCATCTGAGGAATCTGACAAGAGACTCGTAATTCACTAGTTTATGTTTCTTAAATCTGAACAGCTGTGTGTTTTAAAGCCCATCGATGTTTTTGGTTTAAGGAGTGTGAAGGTCAAATGTTATCCTAGCAGATAATGAAGAAAGCAAATGCTTCCCCATCTGGATATAAACCACTTTCTCTTTCTTTCCTGAAGTAAAAGAAAAATCCTAATTTAATTCCTTTTTTAGGAGGAAGAAAATGGAGTACAAACAAACACTTGGGCCAAAGGTCACTTACCTCAGCATGTGGTCACCACACTGAAATTCCACTCTACACATAAAAGAGCAGCCATGACTTCTCTACTGACCTATATATGTCTACAGTGAAATACAACAGCAGTCCCTATTGTCTCATAAAGTATCACAGAAGTAGAAAAATAGACTCTTATTAAGATTCAAAATAACAGATAGTTGCCTTTTTTTCTCTATTATTTAGGATACTTTCCCCCCTTAAAATATATGGGCCTTTCTTATTACAAAACAAGAGAGAGATAGGTTGTTTGATAGCATTTGAAAGCTTTAGAGAGTTTAGAATGAAGGACATAAGGGAAACTAAGCTGAGTGCCAACATCTGGTTCCAATAAAACTGCACACATTGTACCAACAGAGGAAAAAAGAATGTCTTGGTCTGACTCATACAAGGATTTTTTAAATGGTAATTTACATTTTAAAACAGTTAAACACAGTGTTGGCTTCTTGTCCTTGGTAAAGTCATTTACACATATTTAAGCAGAAACACATTTTCTCTTTCTTTGTGAAGTGAGTGCATGTGTCTATGTCCTGTGTTTGCTAGGAACAAAGACATTTTCTTTCAATGCTTTAGATAGATTTTGTTATTGACTTCAACTGCTTGAAAGTTAACTTGTATAAGAATTACACGTTTCCTCAGCATTACCAGCTTTGTGAGAGGAAGAGGAATGTATTTACTGTGGCATTTCCTCCACTAAAAGTTCTTTGGGGGGGATGGTGAAGCAATAGAGAAAGAACGAAAAAGCCACACAGGAAAAGGGAGAAACTGAAAGTCTTAAAGTTTAAGTCAGCAAAATGTATCCCTTTCTCTTGTCTTGTAATGCCTGCGCAACCCTAGTGGTTCTTACCCTTAAAGGCTATAGTTCTCCACACACGCACTGCCATTAAGTTCAACCTGGACTTAATGACACACAGTACGTTCCCTTGAACTGAGATCATACCTCCAACCAAACGTAAACCGATGTTCACATGCCCTTTAAAACAGCACAGCTGAAGCCCAGGGTCCTATTTGTCTCACTAATGGGCCCTGTGTATGGTCATTACATACAGACATAAGACATTATCACAGGCCTCCTGTTAATTGTGCTGAACCATCGAATGTGTGAAGTATAAAATTTTAGCAGTGATAAATCTTTGAGTAAAAAACTAGGCAGTAACTGTCAAAAGATTTCAATTTGGACGGCAAACATCTATCAAATCTCACTGAGCATCAGATTATGATTAGGAGAAGCTCTGGGTAGTCCTTCAATAATCATGGGTAAGGATTATTGGATGCATGTCTTGGTTTATGCTATACATTGTAGATCTAGTTAAGCTACAATCTGAGTGTGGTGTCCAGCCTTTTCATATAGGATGTGGCCATTAATGATGAATGCAAACATCTGAGAATTTAGGTCATACCACTGTCAAATCAACCTATTATCCATGCTGATTTCATTTTAGGTATTCATTACAAAATCTACAGGTTCTATTCACAAAACAGAAACAAATATGAAATACACTCGTTAATAAAAAAGATTAGATAGGAGGATTAATGAGGAAGACCTTTTGGAAATCATGTAAATGTCTGAGGAAATGTTCGACTGGAATATCGATTAACGCTGAATCAACGTTAGGTGCTGCTTCTTTGCTTTACTGAACATGCAACATGTAACATCTCATTTAAACGCTCTCTCATCTTACTGTCTAAGCTGAGCCAAAGCATGAAGACTCGTCACCCGCTGTGAGGATGTTTGGAGGGTTGCGTGTTATGATTTGGAAAATCTGTAAATACCTACACAAGACGACATTGCGAAAGACAGAAAGCGTGTTGAGCCAACATAACGGATTTCATACAGTAACAGCGCTCGGTGCAGTTAATGGAAACAGATCAGTGTATTCTTTGACAACAATAATTTATTTTTGCCTCCCATTTTCGCGTTTTTATTTTATACCACGAGGTCATCCATTTCAATACCCAATATAAATTTCAGTAATAATGTTATATAAAATGTATACTCACCTACATTAAGAGATTTAGCAGAACCTGGACCTAGCATACTCTTACAGCTTTTCCGAACCGGTAGAGAAAATAAGGTATGAGAATAGTGGCGACGCGTACTGTATTATGGTAGTACCGGTAGTGCGGTATATTCCTAGGGTTTAGTCTGGGCTGTGGGTCTGAGATGTTGACGGTTCAGGTCTTATTCCCGGGATGTTGGCAGCTCTCTGCTGAGGAATGCGATGCCTCTGATGTTACTGCAGATTCGGTAACTCCCCCTCAAAGTGAAATGTTAACCCTCTATGGACCGTAAGGTTCATCTGATTCACACTGATTCACGCTACATATCTGATTCATCTCTCAATTGTAATTCGTTTGTCAACAATTATAGTGCCAGTAAAAAAATTATTTGCTAACTATTGCTAATCTGTACGCTATCTCTTTAGATGACTAATTTGTCATAATCAATAACACCACTACATGACTATAGGCCTGTTGTTTCCAATCAAAACATTATGCTTGAGCATATATCTGTGTGTGTGTATTTGGCGACCTGATGCTAGGGCGTTCTAAGTGGTTTCCAGGGTGTTACTACGTGGCTGCTATGGTGTTTTATGCAGTTGCTAGCCTAACTAAACCAAATAGAAAGCATAGATCTTTCTATTTCTATGATATTATGACTTGTTGATATGTCAGGTATGATCCTTAATGTAGGTCTGTGTGATCTATTCACATATATTAAAATGTACAAGGTCGGAAATGGAAAGTTTAATCTCTTAATTATGTACGCTTGCCTTATTATGGATTGTCACTATATCTAATAATCTCAAGTAGGGTTCAAACATTTACACATGGTAGATATGTGAACTGATGTGAACTGTGAACTATGTAAGTGTTAATGTTAATATGTGGAGGAAGTATCCAGATATTAGTATTGCTTTTGCAAATGTGATTACAATAACAGAAGTGGAACCAAATTTAATTAATTTTTTATTGCGTATATTCTTATTTTTAATCATATTCTTTTCACAAATATATAAAGATCCACTTTCAAGCGGGTTTGGGACTTGGGAATTATTATAAAACATTTCTAGAACAAATTGCAGTCTTGAACCAGAGAGTGTGATAGAAAATGAATGATAATCAGAGAGAGAGAGAGAGAGAGAAGGTTTAGCAGTACATTCTTTAAGGGTGTACTCATGCTAGGCACTCTGACCCGTTCCAAGCGCATTTGACCCCCAAAGCCTGCATCGTTTGACCAGTGTGATCGCTCTTGACTGTGCATTTTGTTTAACCAAGCAACTTGGGCGCAACTTGCATGTTGTGTGATTAATTATGACAACAAACATTTTTTATTACATTTCTTTTTTATTTTGTACAAATTAATTTATTTGAGTATATCTGGGTTTATAACAGATATGAGTCTCAGCTTTGATGAACAGATATTGTAGTTTGCGAGTAAAGCTGCAAATTGCTCCATCACATCGGCTGTCTTTGTAATAATCATATGATATGTGCTGTACAATCAAGTGAAAATCACTATGCAGCATTAATGATAAATCAATTTAGCAGTGTATTAATAAAAGTGCAATAAAAAATTGTGAATGACAGCGTTTTCCACCTCGAAACATCAAGTGCAAGTGTGAGTGCAGGCCATCGACGGGTTGGGGAGGGGGAACAACTGTGCCCTAAGAGAACACTGCCCCTACAATGGAAACCCTGTTAAAATAATATTATTAGAAACTTCGCTATAAAGAATAATGTAATCCTTATGCAGAGTTGTTTATTAATTCCATTATTATTGGATTATTTACTGGTCTTTTAAATTCTCGTTAATGTTTTCATTCCCTGTTGAAGCATCTCAAGCCAAGGAACTGCTGGGATCTGTTCCTAGAGAGGGCAGTGCTAATGCTGATGGGAATGTTTTTCTTCCCTAATGTCACTGTTTAGAATGAACAACATGTACTGTACTACATTGAAAAAAATGCTTGTTTTCTAAAGTCAATTAGAATAAACAAATTGATATAACATTTGTCTGTTAAAAACACTGACTAAATAAATCACTAAATATGAAGTGAATGATATAAGAAATATGTTTCTTAATCTAAAATAGCAGATTAAGAAACACGCAGTGCTTATTGCACATATACACATTAGGTTTTGATGACAGGCATATAATACAGTGATAGAGGAAAATGACAAGAAAGGTGAAAAGGATATGAGTGGTTGTCTTATTGCCCTTGAGTCACAGTTTCTTCCTTTTTTCCTCTTGCTTCCTCTTTTTCTGCTGACTTATCAAACATGTTAAAAAGAGTCACATTTAAATAAATCACATATCGATTACAAGAAAATATATAGAAAAGCAAACACCTATTCTAATTAACAGTCTTTTGTTGCTGTAAACAACATTTGTTGTTGAGCCCTAAATAAATATAAACGGTCAATCATGGTGACCAAATCTGCTTAGAACTAAAACAGGCCAAAGATCTGGAATAAACAACTGGTTTATTTAATTTTATTTAATGGTCTGGGATCAGTCCATCTCCAACTGAACTGCCAATCAATAGTCAGATAGTCTAATTAGCAGTAGCAAGAGTGACCTCAGGGATATACAGCACTGATCAAAAGTTCTCTACTAGAAATTTGTTTATATGCAACGTGTATTATACATAGGAATTTCAGAATTAATATTTGGTAGGCTATGCGAACCTATGTGTATCATATTTATTTTGGTCATGCCATTGTTTTTACATTTATATATATATATATATATATATATATAATATATGTTGCTGTTGAGCACTAAATAAATATAACATATACTGTCAATTATCAATAATCTCATTAGAAATATTATATATCCTATTCTTTTTTACACTTTGAAAAAACAGGTACATAAATAAATAAATAAATAATGATTTGGAAATGTGTGATTTTGAATGTCTGAATGTGGACTGAATGTAAACCTCTATTAAACTTGCTCTTGCTTAAAAACACTGAAAATCAACACACACGAAAAAGAAAACAGAAAACGCTCTTGTAAACAAGACTTGGCAGTAAGTTTGATCCCCAACAGACGTGCATTCAAACACTAAATCTATCCATCTCTTAAAACCCCTGCTTAGGGCAGCCTTTATTTGGACTAATATGAAGCTTAGTAACCATAGCAATGTGTCCATAACAGGGCTAAATGCCCAGACTACTTGTATTACTACTTGCTTTTTGAAATAACAGCATGTACAGTGACGACTTGCCAGACATCCGAAGGTGTTTTTATTCTGGTTAGTATGTTTCAAAAAACGATTCAGAAAGGAAGTGTGGATAGATAAATGAAAGGAAAAGTGGATGGAACATTCTCTATAGGAATGTAAGTGGTGTAGGTCTTCCACCATGAAATGTGCCTTGACAGTTCGAAGGCTATGGCCAGCTATTCATTTGAGGCTCCCTGAGTTCACTCAGCAACTGACGTTACCTCATTTTTTACAGGAACTCCTTTAATGGGTTGGGGATTGCCAAATGAAAGCCACATTCATCGGGAAAAAAAGCTTTTGCATTTATTACAAGAAGAGCACAGTCAATTCTATGTCCAATGGTCCAACATTCGCCTTTGTGCTAAAATGTTTTACGTTAAGTGTTGGGGAGGGGTCCCAGTGCTGCCCTTTAACAAAGGATCTATTAATCTGTTATCATAGAACCAAACGCAATCCACCACATCACAGATATAACAAGTGTATATGTACATTATGTGTCTCTGAAAATTAAGATAAGCCATATACTATAAATACTATATATTTATATATACAGTATATATAATGCATGTATACTATAGAGTATAGCATATAGTGTATGCTCTCCATAAATATTGTGACAGTAAAGAAAAATTGCTGTTTTCAAGAAATGTTTTACGATTAAAATATGAATATGAGGCAAAAGTACAGAATGTCACATATTGTTATTTGGCTGATTCAACACATAAATGTTTTACCAATTTAGAAGAACAGCAGAGTGTCATCCCTTAATCTGATGTGAACCTAAATATTGAGGCTCACAATTGTTTCTAGGTGATCTGCTGTGTGTTTATTATTCATTTATTATTCATATATTAAAAGTAGAGAATGTGTAGTATCACTTGTATCCATTGCTGCTTGTCTCCATTAGTATTTAATCTAAAAACTTCAGCTGCAGAGGAAATCAGAACAATTCAGAAAATAATTCCAAGATTTTGAAACTAGATTATCCACATGTTGTGTTTCATTGTCTGGCATGATAAACATAAACATATAAAGAGATATCTTTTAACAAAAAAAATGTTTGGTTTTTCTCCTTACCACTACAATTTTTATTAAGTAAGCCAGAAAAATGTTTTCCCCATAATGCTTTATAAAGAGTTTTATAATGAAATTTTTATTAATATCATTCACAGCAAATGGAGAAAAAGAGAAAATGACAGAGGAGAAAAACGAATTCTCAGGAATGTAGGAGTTTGGCTCAATGTTACATCCTTTCTCAAAAGTCTGCCTTCTTACTCACCTCTCATAGGAGTTGTAACGAATACCAAGAAATGTTTTCTAACCCTAGTGTGCTGTTCTCTTAATTTTTTGGGACAGAAAACAAGATTGGTTCCTGTAAGTCCTGTGGTGTTGTGTAATGAATTGCTAAAATTGTGGTGTAAACGTGTGTGTCAGTATGAATCTGTGTTTGTTTACCATAGTCACTTTCTGAAAAGTCACCACACAAGTGATCACTGATCAACCCCATAGCTTGTGCCAAACTGGTGAGGAAAGACTTTACATCACAATTTCTCTTTACAAACATAAACAGAGAAGTGCAGCTAAAACTCTCTCTCCAGCCCAAAAGTCTTTGAGCGTTCTTTAAGTCACTTAGTGTTTTTATTTTCCTGTTAGAGGAGGAAGCCAGTGGTCTTTTCTCCTTTGAAGTGTGAGGCCCGGCGGTTCGAGAATCCTGGCTCGAGCTGGCGATCTTACACAGCGAGCACAAAGGACTTTAAGCATTTATGTGTTTTTGTGGGTGAGAGTGTGTTCGAATCTAGTGACAATGCTGCCCAAACATGAGCAAAGTACCTTTTTACATCAAATAAGGGTTGTATTAGCGTATTAGGTAGAGACGTCTGGCTTAATGCCCAGGGTACAACAGTGGCTGCCTTGTCAAATGCTGAATGAAGTGTACAGCATGCAGTACGTCTCTCCTTCTATTCCAGTAAAACATTTCTCTGCTTTTTGGAGAAAAACATAGAGACCCACATGTGGAACTTATTAGTGCAAAGAGAATACCAAAGCCAAAAAATGCTATTGTGGAGCTATGGCACCAATTCACATAGAGATATGAGATATTTAATTACTAAAACAGAGGGAATGAGCTAGTAATGGTGGTTGATCAGTTAATATACACATGGCCGTGACCCATTCTTTAAAAACGTAAGCACTTGTTAAGACACTCGAGCAAATAACAACACTAAACAAGGCAAAGTGGCATAATGTTTTGAGGTGTCTAACATGTGGCAGAAGATCAGTAATGGTTATGCTGCAGTACCATTGAGAAGATCTAGAGTGCAAACATTACCATCTTATTTGGCAAAGAAACTAATGAGGACAGAAGAGCCACTCAGAGAATTGAGATGATCATAGACAGATTTTCCAGCCAAGGACATCCACTGCTTGTATAAAAAGGTCCACATCATCATTTAGAATCCTAACTATGATGGTTATAGTCTGTTAACAGTTCTATGAACATTTCTAAACCTACGAACAGTATTTGTATTTGTTCTGTAAAAAATGGTAGAAATGTTTTTATAAGAATTTTATAGGAACGATGAATAACAAGCACTGTATTTTACTCCTTGGTGTAAAATGCCTTTCTGCCCTATAACACTCTTCAGCCAATCAGAGTTGTTGTGAGTAGACCGTGTGGCATTAAACAGTTCACTGACAATAATATAACTCTCCTAACACCACTAACACCCTAAGCACATTCAAAGCAAGACAATTCATCGAAACCCCCATTTATAGTGTTACAGTGTTGTTTTCAAAAGATTATACAAAGATTGGCACAAACAGCACTAATTGACATTTTGAGAAGAAAAACATTTATTCTTTTCAATTTTCCCTGGGTGGTCATACTAATTACAGTTTATGAAACATTGAGGAGTAATTTATGACACACCCTTTCTTCATTTTCATCTGTCATTTTATCTTAGTATCATACAGATGATTTGACAGAGATAGGTCATAATAAGGGCTGATCTAAAATAAAGGTGAATGACATTTTGACATTTTGACATCTTTCAACATTTAAAATGCAGCAAACACTGAATAATTAATGTAATGTTTTTTTTTCAGATTGTCAATTTTAGGGAACAAATTGCTGCATCTTTCCAGAGTACATCAATACGTCACATGCACAAAGCAGTTCCTGAAAGGCTTCTGATGAAATTAACTGTCCGAGCATCTCTATTCTTCTGTCGGTCTGAATCATTTAAAAAATGCAGCTTTTTCTGAGAGAAGTGACTCAACAAGTTGAGTCTGGTTGTAAATTGTGTTAAACGTTAGGGCAGATGAAATATGCTGGTAAAAGAACAAACTTTACAGCTATGTCTGCAGGCAGCACCTGTTATGGTTTCCACACATAACTCAGGTTACGTTTGCTGGTCATGTGATAAAACCACAGCACCCCACACAACTACAGAACTAACCAAATATGCAATGTGTCTTTAATCATAGTAAATTTTTTCTTTATATTTAATTTCATTTATCCTTCCATTTCTTGTCTTATGTACAGTGGTATGCAAAAGTTTAGGCACCCCTTGTAGAATCTTTGAAAATGTGAATAATTTCAACAAAATAAGAGTTATAGTAAAAAAATATAGTTATATAAATAAGAGAAAGAAACACGATGCATTTAGAGTCGGGGGGGGGACTTGTTGCATTAAAAGATCTATGTAAATTGTATTTAATTTGTCTTCCAAGAAACATGCAAGTATCTTTTGTTGCTTCCGAAAGGCAGTACTAAATGGAATAAAATTATATTTTAACAAAAGAAGAAAATTTTGAGCATCTTTATCCTGTTCAGAAGTTTACCCCCCCTGACTCTAAATGCATCGTGTTTCTTTCTGGAGCATCTGTGAATGTCTAAACCTTTTATAATAGTTGTGTTTGAGTCCCTTAATTTTCCTCAATGTGACAAAAAATAGATCTCAGAACCATACGGTCACTTCTGGAAATGGTTAAAATATGCCAAAGATGCTGGAAAACTCAAGAATCTGCAGGACCTGGAGGATTTTTCTGAAGA
>JAZGTJ010011313.1:0-17083 GCA_036877575.1 Botia almorhae
TGTGTGTGTGCGCACTTGGATGGGTTAAATGCAGAGCACAATTTCCGAGTATGGGTCACCATACTTGGCCTCACGTCACGTCCTTTCCTTTCCTTTTCCTTTATTAATGATGGATAGAACAATCATTCTCAGAATTTCCACACTCTCTTCAGACAACCGGCCTCACACCAGAGTTGTACTGCCTCTGTGTGTTTCTAATGCTGGCTCCACTCCCCTCCTCTCCTGTTCTCTATCTCCCACTGCTTTGTCTCTATTGCCCTCTATTTCCGCAATGCTCTTTAACTGACTTACCGGAGTGGGGGGTTCATAAGATTGTTAATAAGATCTCAGCACATTGTGGCCTAGAAATGATACAGAGTCATTCAAAGCCATGTAAACTTTGAGCAGTTTAGCCCACAGTGATAAGAAAACTACAGCAGCACATCCAGGGTCAGGCTCATTTTACATCCTGTGTATTGTCTTTTTCCAAGCTTCATGACCCATAGCTAAATTTACCAACTTATCCCACTGTTGCAAAACAAACCTGACAGAGGGTTATAGCAGAATGTTGTAATTGACCAATCACAAATCCAATATTCTAAAGAGACATGTATTAATGTTGAATTGTCTACTGTTAACATGCTTTAGGCTTGCAAAATAAGCAAAATAGTAGTTCTGCCTGATGTCCAGACATGTGTGCTGGTGCACAAGTTTTTTATTCTGAAATTTAAAGCACAGCGAGATTGCTGTCTCCACTGCAGGTAACACTCAACATGTCTCTTAGTCCATAAAAGAGATGGAGAAAGGCAGTGTGTTTGAGAAATTGTCAATAGATGTTAAATCAAACTCACAAAATAGCCATGAAAAGAGCAAGAGTACAGAAAGATAAGGTAGCTTTCCATAAAGATTGTCCTTTGTTATATATTAATTGCTGTGAAAAAGAAATGTGCACTTGCCATTAGACAAAAGATTAACATCAGGGGAGAGAGACTTCAAAGGATAGAAACGAGGCATGAGACAGTAACCTGCTTAAAACTTATAGACCAATTAGAGCAGGCTATTGCTTACATTTATCCTATAAGCAGTGAACAGGCTTTTAAGGATGAATGTCTATAAACACATCTTTACCCAACACCTGTTTTCTGTGTGAAATGCGTCCCTCTCAGTCAAGAACTAGATGCCATTACAAGCAGGTGAAATGACTAATAAAAAACGTCTGGGAAAAATTGCAACAATGTCAGTCAATGCGTTTACTTGTTGGGAAGAGAGCTTTACGAAACAAAATAAGTGATTGTTGTTCAGCATCCTGTTATGGTACTGCAGATCGACCAGCAAATTATGAACTGAGCATTTATTTATTTTTGTTATAATTATGTTTTATCTGGGAGTATAAGATGAAGTAGATAACAATAACTTGACCTGAAAGAGAAACAGTTGTAACCTTTTTGGGAATTTCGGATGTCTAGCTTGCAAAGGAAACACTTCAGTCGACTCATTCCCCACATTCTTAGTCACAGTGTGGGAATATTTGAATAATGCCACCCAAATACACAAAAAAAGGCGTGGCTTCAGTTGCTGCAGTTGTATAGACCTTTGTTGCAGTGTAATTGATTATCCGGAAGTGCTCGTAGAAGCAGTGTATCGTTTCTTAAGGTTTGGCTAGCAAAACAATGCTGTTGGCACAACGGATGACATTTTTTGACATTGCCAAAGTTTGGCCAAGAAGAGTGGACCATGTTGGTCCCTATTGGTGCAGTGTCAACAAATTCTGGTTAATAGTTATCCTGTAAGCTTCAACTAATTACTAAAAGAGACGTTCTGCTACGAATTTTGTCTAACACTGATGTAGCTTAAGAAGAGCAAATTGTATGTTGATTTGCAGAATTTGAGCAAATAAATTGTGTCTGTGGGAAGCCATTTCAAATCAGTTTGTGCAGTCTACAAAGTAATAAATGCCAATGCAAGTCCACTCATGTTATCAATTGTTCATAACTTTTTAAACTAACTTTTTAAACTTTAAGCTAGACAAGTTTAAAGTTAGCAGTTGCCAATAGGTTGTGATAACCTCCCTCCTTCCTTTCACATGCAGTGTCAGATATGATGAACAGAGAGGTATTAGTACAGGTAAGTGCTACTGGTCAATGCGAAAGAACAAGGAGCCCCATAAACTACAGATTGCTCAATATTCCTAAAGTTTAGCCCTCAGTCTGAAAACATACTCTTGTCCCCACTCATCAACATTCATTAAAGGTATTTTGTGCTCTCATGTTCAGTGGACACAAATTTGTGTTTCGGAAGTTCTCTTTAATTTCAGACATACCTTCAAAATTGCAAAAAATCTTCAAAATGGTCACTTTGTAGGACATAAACATCCTCACTTTTGAAATGCATACTGCACACAAACATTCTTCTGTATATAATTTTCAAAGGACCTTCATCCTGCTATATTAGTCTCACTCATGCTTTTCTCAGTTCTTTGTGTGTCGGAAATCATGAAAAACTGAGACAAGGGTGACGTTGTTTAGAATTAAAGCAGCTGGGTACACTGCAATAAACACAGATGAGAGGATTCAGCCATTAGGCTGATTTCACACCACACATGTGCAATGTGTGTATTTGTAGTATGTATTTTTTCTGCACCCATGTTAACAGATTAGAGCTTTCACACTGCACACAGATGCTCCTCCGTGTGTAGAGGATGATCGCACATGGATGATCGCAGTGCAGCGATCATTTCAGCACTAAGTCTATTTTTGCTGCACTGCTAACGCTAAATTAAAATGACGGTGATCATGGTCAAAATACACATGGATTGACGCGTATCAAATCGTAACAAAAGCACACTTATGATGTCTACTGTTTTAAACAGTCATCATACCAACGATGACCTAACCCTAATGATGGCAATTTTTAAAAAACAAAACAAATACCTGAAAACACACTTTTCCTTCAAACTACAGGTTTACCTAATTTTATTTTTGTTTAAAAATGCATTTTAGCTTAACTGAAAGATTAATATATATAGAAAAATGACGTCATGCTGACAATCATAAATAAAACCATGAGGCAGTGGTCTTTAGAGTACACCTAAACAGCAGACATAATTGGCGACACTTGTCTAATCGTCGAGTTAGAATATTAAAAAGTACTTTATGATTCACGTAATGTCATGTATAAAGACTTGCAAGCTAAGGAAAAAGGCATGAGAGGTGATAAGACAGTAATATGTACCAAATTCTCTACTGTCTTGGTTTAGGGGGTGAATCCAGTCTTATCCTTTATCGTAACCTTCGCAGTAACAAATACAGCGCGAAGACCTTTCTTCTATCTACAACTCTTACTACACGAAAAACACATTGAACAAAAACGATGTTAATGAAACAAATAAAAGTTATATATAGTACACTGGTAATAAAATAAGCTTCCTGACAAGTGTTTTCTCCTAAACGTATTTTGAGATCAAAATAATGTAATGAATTTTAATTAATTTTCCGATTTTTTAAAATCGCGGTTCAACTATGCGCCGCATAGACACCGCTTACGTTCTGAATACGCATGCGGTGTAAAACTGACCTTAGTTTTGATTGCATTGGGATGGTACCGGAAGTAGCGATACGCCGCTTCAGTTACCGGAAATAGGAAGTGTAATAAAGGTCTATTGTCGTTCTAATCAATCGGCTTGGTCATCTGCATTTTCTAGACCAGACTTAGGCTCGAACTGAAGTGGTAAAACTGGCGACATTATTAACTCTGAAATTAGCAATTATTGTAAGAGGCGTTACATTTGCCACACGCTTGAGATATTACAGCAGTCACGAGGCATGGAATCAGCTGGCCAATCAGAGTATGCTGCGCTTTTCGGAAGGATGGGCTTTGGAGAAATCCACGCGTTTAGAAGAGCGGGGAATAGAGCTACGACACTGTACAGTATGTGAAAAATAATGTTTAAAGCTTACCATGTATTCTATTACACCCAATGCACAAAATAATGGTCTTTGAAAATAGCATAATATGACCCCTTTAATTTTGGGAAACGCTCCTTGAAAAAAAAACAAACGTTCGTATCATCGCACGTTGAAAACGCGAACTATTTAAGAACCAGTACTATGAGAGCCGTCCTCAGTGAAAAATACAGCACCGGTGTAAGAATTTCCTCCATACCTTGCGATTTTCACAAAAATACCATAGCATACATTACAATTCTCATTTAAACACGTTCCCACTGTTCCTGTATCCTTATAACATTATTATCATAGATGTGACAGCATTTGGAATATTTATTCTGTTAATATTTACTGCATTGGTGTTTATAAACAACATATTTACTTTACTACAGCTTTGCCAACCGTTGAAGTAGCGCTTTGCAGCTACGCATTATAAAGTTGTGCTTGTATGTGTGTCGGGATGTAAACGGGGGGAAACAAAATAAAAATGTAGATTTATCAAATATTAATACTCTAATATTCAGAGAATTAATCAGTCTGGGGACTGTCAAGGGCAAGTAAGCATTTGATAGAAAAGTACTTAACATGGCATTTACAGCACGATTTGATTATTTATTGAACCCAGCGGTGCTGTTGTGTCTAAATAAATAGCCATGCATTAGGTTTTATGTGCACACGGCTGGTGCGTAAAAGCCGAATTCAGAAACATATCCGGCGATTTTTATGACGTTGCAGCTCTCTTTTTCTGTTCACTTTTACGGTTGACGTCATTTCAGAAACAATGACATTAATGAAATATATATATCACACTGGGTGGCGCTTTCAATAATGCCCTGTGCGCAACTTTTGCCACTAAGAGGCCAGTCAAAACTAAACTTATGCCAGTAGTGTAGAAATCAGATACAGAACAGAATTTTGAAGGTTTAAACTTTTGGTTTACTTACTAGACACAATTTTACAATTTAGCACTGTGCTTGTAGTGCTGTCAGATTATTTTAGGTGTCAACTTAAAACCTTTAAACAGTGCTTACATAAGAAAAAACAAACTTTTTCTTATAATGTTAACAAATGCTCTTTCAATGAATTTGTGGACTTAGTATAATAAAACATGAGTCAAAACTGTTCAGCTCCTGAGGGCCTAAAAATGCAACACCTAAAAGGCATGTATACTCATTAAGTGACAATCCAATCTGGTGTAGGACAGTAGCAATAAAACAAGAGGAGATATGAGAAGAAGAACTTCAGGAGTCACACTGCTGTGGAATGAGCACATGAGTACAGTCATGCAGACAAACATGCAGTCCTTTGCCATTTGGAAAAGGAATAGAAGAGGCTGTACTATCTTAATGAGTACAGAGAAACCTTTTAAGGCACAACTCCAGATACCACCCTGCGTGTCATCCTTTCTGATTTGACATTTAGGATTTTTTTAGATAAAACATTTGCATGAATCTACAGCCGCCACTTTTCATGTTCCACCCCATTCCTGAAAATTTGGTTTCTTGCTGAATATCCTGTCTCACGGGAAAATATGTAACATGGATACTCCACTTTAGACATTCTACTAACTAAGTAACTTTGCAATTACATGTCAACTTACTTAATAATTTGCAGCTACATCAACTAACTCATTTTTAACAGAATGTTAGGTTAGGGTTAGGGTTCGGGTTAGTGTTAGTAGATGTTGACATGTACTTGCATAGTCCATAGTCAGTAGAATGTCTGTTGGGGGACCATCAAAATAAAGTGTTAACAGATCCTAAGCAGACAGTCTAGATAATCTAAAAGTAGTTGCAATGTTACTTATACTTAGTAGAATGTCTAAAGTGTACTGTCAAGAGTAGTTACCAATATTGTTACCAATATTATTATCAGAAGAGTTAAGTACCTTCATTTATTTTTATACATTTGCATGACAACAAAGTCGATGACAAAGAAAGCAAAGGGCTCCAATACACTTTTATTTTTAAGGCTTCATGTAACAGTTTCTACATTGACCTCACTTATTTAACAACAACTGTTTTACAATAATGGATGTTACATATAAAAAGATTAAAATGTTCATACAAGTAAATACATAAACTAAACATGTCATTTGATCTAAATAGTTTCTTATGTGGTCAGACTGCAGACATGTAGAGAGAGAATGAGTGAATGAAAGAGAGAGAGAGACTGAAAGTGCACAATGGTTGGAGGTGGTGTGGTTCTTTGCTGTAAAAGTTTACCCCTCTGGCACCATTATATAAGCATTATATAAGCATCCATATGGGACAATGGGAATGGAAGACGACACTTTAAATGACATTATTATAAAATGCAATACTCCTGGAATGATCCCTTATTGAATTTGGTCCCATGATCCAAGATGAATTTTCTGGTTCCCTAATCCATCAAGGGGTAAATATTAAAAGATAGGACTCAACTGGCATTAGAATTGCTCTCAGTCTTTACTTTCATTATTTTGAATTAGGGTGCTGCTGGGGGAGAGCCTCTTAATGAGAATTACAATGATTCAGTGGCCTCGACCTGCCTTCTGACAAGTGAAATATTAACTCCTCAGTCATAGCTGTCTGAATTAAAATACTTGTGAACTGTGGACGTGCTAAATTAAATTGGCCTTTTATGTTCCTTACACAGCTGACCCCCTGTGGGGCTAGAGAGGCAGGGACAGTAGCGAAGCACAAGTCGATGTGTAGGAGAGAGAGATGAACTGCTGCTGTGGTTCACAGTGTAAATGTTCTTAACCTGCTCAGCAGGTGTTTATCTTGTGTCTCAGCTTAAACCTTGTAATAGATCGTCTTCCCTTTTAAATTTTTTTCAAGTGGTGCTGGTGCTTGTGCCAGAACCACTTCAAGCCTGTCTGTGCCACATTTTCACAGCTGTTGTCTGTAGGTTTATGGGAGCAGGACTGAGCCAGTTTTTCTGGCCCTTAATCAATGTTTTTATCAGTGGAAATGTGGGGAGGTGCCTACCACAATGGCACCCTGTCGGTGGAACCCTGATAGCACACATCTGTGCACACCTAGGCAATGACATATCGTAGATTTATTTTGAGTGTTTACTCATCTGTAATACCTCTTTAAGACATTGCAGATTGCAAAAAAAAGGCGTTCAGCAGATGTCTTATAGAGAATATGTTTTTGAATGTATGAAAATATGTTCTTTTAAATATGTGTATTAGAGGTTTGTTCACAATATTTAAAACTTTTCCAGATGATAAGCTACGTCAGACATAAAAGACATTTTTGAGATGTACATGTGTTATCTAGAAAAGTTTCCATCTCTTCCTGACATTTGTTTTGATGAAACAGGTTTTAAGGCCAAGTATGTGGATAAAGGGCTATTTTAGCATAAGTTATTAAAGGGGAGGGCCATAACCCTACTAAACGGCCACTCACATTTAAGTCCTGTTTAACACTCTGCATTTGTTGTCATCTTTTGCATTATGCATTTTGACCACTGTATGCTTTAGTGTACTTTATGAGGTTGTAGAGACTCATCAGTCATTTGACCTGTTGTAAGGCCTCATTGTCAAAACTTGAAGAGCCAGTTAGACTACAGCCAATCGCTTTATTAAATACAGAGCATGACATTTACATCCATCTCTGAGAAACTTTTAAACAAGGCACAGGCTTAGTGCATAGTGTCAACAGGGCAGTTCTACACAGGGGCTCAACAGTCCAAGACTACTTGTGCCAATACACCCGCTCACCCTGACTCTGAGGTCATGCCACTAACAGTATGATTCGTAAAGAAGTGGCAAAGCGTTTTTTCGCCTGCTTCCCCAACAGCGTTTTCCCCTTTATCTGTGTTGTTGGGAGACCCCAGGATGCATGCATGCCGTTTGAGCTCTTTAGAAACAATCGTCTATGTAGAAGGGCAAAAGGAAAGGAAAGAGAGGCAGGGAAAAAACAGCTTTGACCTTAGAAACTGGAAATGTTACACTTTAAATCACTAAAATTTTCAAAGAGAATAAGATGCTGCTCTACACCTACTTACTGTCTCATTGGCTCTTTTACCCTATTTAAATAATGTCACACAAAGTTGCATGTATTCATAATCTAACAGTTTTGCAATTAAAAAGAAAATTCTATAAAGTTACAGCTAACAATACCACACCCATACAGCTTTCATTGTAATAAGTAATAATGGACTTTATTGGATGTTTATTTGATATATATCCAAACATTATTTTGACCTTTTGATAAGTTCTCTGTAAAATCTTACTTTTGATTGCAAATTTCAATAAAATACAATCGTCTGATACAATAGTTAAATCAAATAGAAAATGAAGTTATGTATATTCTTGGTAAAGACAGCTGTTATATGCATCAAGATGAACACCAACCAATTTTATTAGTAAAAGAATCTACATGATGTAGGGTGAATTTAGGTAAAGTGGGCCATTTAGGCTTGATTGCACTATGCTCAGTGGGTATACTCTGATTAAAATTGCTATTAAAATGCAAATTATATATTTAAAAAAAATCTAATTTTTTCTCGTAAGGTGATTAATTATTGCTGGCCCACTTTGGCTGAATGTGGTAAATAAAGTGGGCCAGTGGGTTTCAGGTAAACTGGGCCGTGTTTACTCTTTATTAATTCTACTCATATAAATTGAATAAACTCACATTCGCTGGTTATTTCATAATTTATAGATGTAATTTACTAATTTAAAAAATAGTAATGAGTATGCAGTCAGGAATGTCAGGTTAAAGATGATGTTAGGATGTAAGGATGTACAACATGTAAAACATGGTTTCTTGGATGATGATTCTTTCTACTGCAAACAGTGTCTCTGAAAAATGAATCAAAAGCTTGGACAAAAAGTCCAATTCAACAAAGGCTATATTTAAAGTTTATTTTTCCACATATTCAGAAAGTATTCATAAATGTTTTGTCAGTTTTATTTGTTATAATCTGTATTTAATGAAAGTCTGTAGTCTATATTCTACAGACGTATTTACATTTACATTTAGTCATTTAGCTGACGCTTTTATCTAAAGCGACTTACAAATGAGGACAAGGAACCAACTTCAATTACAATAAGAGGCAACAGTAAATAAGTGCTAGAAGAATAGAAGAATAGAAATTTAATGTCAACACATGTTCTCTCTAGTCAGTTCTGTTTTGCATTTTAATCAACTGAACAATTTTGAACATTACCCATTGTTTTGGTGTTTTTTAAATATAAATTTGTTTTTGAATATATTTAATTTTGAAGTTGAATTGTCTATTTTTTTCTGAATTTAGTTGTTTTTTCTAATTAACATGCAGGATTATTTTATGATAATTTAGGGATGATACACTTTACCTGAAAAAATTGTTTGGTGTGCATGATCACAAAATGTTTAATAGTTTATAACATCCAATTAACGTATTTAAACCTTAAATTTAACAAAGGTGTTAAAGAAAAATACCTCTAGGTATCTAAATGATACATTTAACAGAAAGTGGTCGACTTTACCTGAATACACCCTATAAGCTGCACCCTGGTGATTTTATTTTATTATGACTCCATAACTGAAATGCCAGTAGCCTTTAAACCTTTGATAACTATAATGTTGATATAATGTTGTATGAAATATTGATTAATAACTTAAATTGATAACTTAAAAGGAAAATAAAAAGCATATTTAAAAGCGGCATCAGTCACTTGTTCCTTAAACTATTAAGCGTTAACTATTTTAACTGTTACTGGCCTAAACGATCATAAAATCAAAGGATGTGAGCTAAGTAATAGTCTAAGAAATAAACTATTATGGGTTATAGTGTTGTACAAGAGAAATCAAATGGTCTCTCTTCTAGAAATTGCTTCTCAAGTTGTGTTTTAAGAACTTGTATAAGGTTTAATAAACTTTGACAAGAATTGATGTTTTGCCTTGCAACAAAGATTTCCAGGTTTTTGAGGGGTTTGTTGCCCTCATTTTTTCAAACTCAAAATATTGGTGCAACTTTCAGGACAATTTTAATATTGGTCATAGAGTGTCATAGTAGTGCAGCCTCTCTCTCTGACTGCGCATTTCCAAGATGACAAAATCCATCCTCCTGTATTGATCAGTTTTTCTTCTATCTCCCACTGGTCACATCCCACACTCCTTCCTGACTGGCTCCCTATTGATCCCTTGCAGTGATTGGTTGAGTTGGAATTTGAGACAGACATTGATGGATGTCTAGCAACTGTTTTTCTTTCCGCTCATCCTCTTCTCCCAGGGTGATGAAGTCATAATGCAAGTGACACTGCCAGACTGAGACCAATTGGATGAGCAATAACCCTTAAAGCCAACAGCCAATGTCTGTACTGAGGGGGCTTTGTCCTTTACATGGGTGTCTACTGGATGGTCCTCATAAATACAAAAATATTTTGCTCAAGCTCTTTTGCTGACTGGCCACATGGACTGAAAGTATGAAGACCTTAGCAAAGCTGCACAAGTAGTGTTTAATTTCACCAATTGGAGGACTGCTATTGACAAGTACATGATGTGATATGAGTGATGTACCATTAGTAAATGATGAATTAAACAAAATCCTTGATAATCAGAAAATTGCACACGTATCATTACATGTTAAACTGGAAGCAAAGTTAATTGACAGCAGTATAAGCAACATTTGGTTATGAGAAAGAAAAGAGAGTAAGAAATTAGCACACCAGAAAATAGGCCTTCAGGACAAGGTTTTGTGTGTATTGCATGGGGTAATTTGACAGTAATATTAATCTAGTAAGTTCATATTCGGAACTAAAGTATTAGATTATTAAAAATGATTCTGATCATAATATAGAGTCAATCCCTGAAAGGGAAAAGACACCCTGTTGTAAATTTTCTTTTTCTTTTGCTTTTGAGTCAGCCTGTAGAACCACTTGTGAAAAAGGTAGGAAATTTGGCACATAGAATCACCAGCAAAGCGTCATTGATGTTTTGGTGGCAATACCACCAAATTATTTGTTGAATGATATGTGTTGTGATTAAGTGATTTTACTAACATTTTTAAACCATTTCTCTTAAATGTGTTGCTGTCCAGAAATATTTTGCAGTGTGCCGCTGGTGGGTTTCACCCCATAATTACTATTTACAGTGCCTTGCAAAAGTATTCATACCCCTTGAACTTTTTTTACATTTGGTCACCTTACAACCACAAACTTGTGTATGATGTATTTTATTGAGATTTTATGTGATAGACCAGCACAAAGTAGCACATAATTGTGAAGTGGAACGAAAATGATATACCGTTTTCAAAATTTTAAGCAAATAAAAATCTGAAAAGTGTGGCATGAATTTGTATTCAGCCCCCTGTACTCTGATACCCCTAAATAAAATCCAGTGCAATCAATTGCCTTCATAAGTYACCTAATTAGTTAATAGAGTCCACCTGTGTGTAATTTAGTCTCAGTATAAATACACCTGTTCTGTGAAGGCCTCAGTGGCTGGTTAGAGAACACTAGTGAAACAGCATCATGAAGACCAAGGAACTAACCAGACAGGTCAGGGATAAAGTTGTGGAGAAGTTTAAAGCAAGGTTAGGTTATAAAATAATATGCCAAGCTTTGAACATCTCCAGGAGCACTGTTCAATCCATCATCCAAAAATGGAACAAGTATGCCACAACTGCAAACCTACAAGACATGGCCGTCCAACTATACTGACAGACCAAGCAAGGAGAGCACTGGTCGGAGAAGCAGCCAAGAGGCTCATGGTCACTCTGGAGGAGCTACAGAAATCCACAGCTGAGGTGGGAAAATCTGTCCACAGGACAACTAGAAGTCGTGTACTCCACAAATCTGGCCTTTATGGAAGAGTGGCAAGAAGAAAGCCATTGTAAAAAGAAAGAAAAAAATAAGAAGTCCCGTTTGCAGTTTGCCACAAGCCATGTAGGGGACACAGCAATCATGCGGAAGAAGGTGCTTTGGTCAGATGAGACCAAAGTTGAACTTTTTGGCCTAAATGCAAAGCTTATGGTGTGGTGGAAAAGTAACACTGCTCATCACCCTGAACACGCCTTTTCTTCAGCAGGGACAGAGAAGCTGGTCAGAGATGATGGGAAGATGGATGGAGCTAAATACAGGACAATCCTGGAAGAAAACCGGTTGGAGCCTGCAAAAGACCTGAGACTGGGAAGGAGATTCACCTTCCAGCAAGACAATGACCCTAAACATACAGCCAAAGCTACAATGGACTGGTATGGATCAAAGAATATTCATGTGTTAGAATGGCCCAGTCAAAGTCCAGACCTAAATCCCATTGAGCATATGTGGCAAGACTTGAAAATTGCTGTTCACAGACGCTCCCAATCCAATCTGCCTGAGCTTGAGCTATTTTGCAAAGAAGAATAGGCAAAAAGGAGATGTGCAAAGATGTGCAAAGTTGGTAGAGACATACCCCAAAAGACTTGCAGCTGTAATGGCAGCGAAAGGTGGCTATACAAAGTATTGACACAGGGACGCTGAATACAAATGCACACAGAAATTTTAAAAACCATGTATCATTTTCGTTCCACTTCACAATTATGTGCTACTTTGTGTTGGTCTATTACATAAAATTTGAATAAAAAACATTTAAGTTTGTGGTTGTAATGTGACAAAATGTATGAAAGGGGTATAAATACTTTTGCAAGGCACTGTATTACTGTACTTAAAAAACTATTAAGTAAATGGGAACTATTAAGAAGAAACTATAAAGGATTGATTCAATCCACAGGCAGTTTCTTTCATTCGTTCTTTTATATAAATGTATTCTTTAATTTTTATTCAAATTATGCATAAATAATAAAAGAATATAAGTTTCCACTATTTTGCTGCTGGACCTTGCTAGTGCCCTTAGATTTATACTTGTCTCTGTGTTATTTATTCCAGACTGCTTTACATATCAGCTGTAGCCAGTGTATTTTCCCCTTTATCTTCCTTTTTTGTATTTAGCCTCTTCATTTACGTCATTTACTACATTCCTGCAATTTTGTGATACTAGAACATAAGTCAGCTATTAAGTAGAACATTTTGGGCATCTTTGGGCATGACAGAAACTTTTAAATAAGATTTTACCCTTTTCTATACAGGACAGTGGTGGACAGACTCAAACCCGCCTCTCTGTGCGCTCACCTGCTGACGTTGTGGTTTCGGCACACTTTATTTCCACCATCGTGAGTGCGTACCATCCCGCTTCAAGTTCACTTCCTGTCGCTCATGCTTCTGCCGGGAGTAATTTCAGAGCGTGGTGAGCGGACAGTACCTCCACAGGGAGCGCTGGCAATCATAGGGGAAACAATGTTTACATCGATCAGCTGTCAGGAAGATTTATGGCTTCATTTTGCTGTAATGGAGAATTAGTGGAAAGATTATCAGGGACTCAACACTGGTGCTTGTTACCCATGTCTAGGCTGGCAATTTGTCTCCCCGAAGCAGCATAACATTTGTGACAGCACCACACTTGCCGTAATTCAATGAAGAGAAAATGCTGGAATTAATTTGTTACATGAACATTTAAATATGTTCAGTAGAGCGTGGCAGTGAGGTGGAAAGGGAAAGCTGCTGATTTATAGTCCTGGCAAAATATTGATCTTTTTGATCCAGGAGCCTTGTTGAGTGTTTAATGTGTAATAATTTCCAATTTTAAGCTGCTCTCAGAGACCGGCGGGTCTGTGTCAAACGGCCTGTTAGGATGGTAATGTTGGGGGTTATCTGTCCCAGCATCTTTAACGCATCTGACACGGCTTTTATTGTGTGTCACGCACGCCTGCCAGGCCCTGAGTAATAAGACACATGTAGGGAAATCAATGCAGGTAGCCCGTCCTCCGCAGTAATTACAACAGGGCCCAATGCATGAGTCCAGAGTGACAAAGAAGGCAGAGAGGCTTTTGCAGAATGTGCTTGGAAACAAGTCTGTCTTTTTTTCGGTTTGCAATTGGATATTGCAGATATTGCATAGATTTTTTTGTAGCTTTTCTGTTTTGCTCTGATAGTGATATCATTGTGGTATGTCTTGACTTCTTAATGTCCTGATAAAGCACAATAAACATCACATCTGACCTGACGTTTAGGCTTTCTCATATTTTGTTTGGCCATCAGTACACACATGAGCAAAGTGCTTATAATTGTCTCTTTGCTCAATCCCTTGATCTATCTTTCTGTCCGCAGAATGAGGATTTTTTTCACATTTTCTCACCAGAATTTCCTCATATATTATTTTCTCCTCATATCTTTGAAAAAAAGAAAGCAGTATAACAGTCAAATTGTTCTGCACTGCTGTAGATGAATCATCTTCAGAGCAGAGCCAAGCACAGATAAAGGCAACACATATCAATCAGCATGTCATAATTGGTGAATTTAATTGGTAATTAAATTCTTTTGCCATGAAAATACAACTGCACATGAGACTTTGGCAAGGACATATGTTTTAGATTGGACACAAACATAAATAAACATTAAACCAGACCATCAGGGTCTACACAAGCTTTTGTTTTAGAGAATTACCAGGTTTTAGCGACTTTTAGCGACACACACATACACAAACACGGTAACAACTGGGGTCAACAGCTATAACTGTATATATTGAAGAGGTTACTCCCATACACATACAGTCATGGCCAAAAATATCGGCACCTTTGCAATTCTGTCAGAAAATGTAACCCTTCTCTCAGAAAATTGTTGCAGTTGCAAATGTTTTGGTACTCACATGTTTATTTTTTTGTTTGCATTAGAACAACACAAAAAAACAAAAGTCAAATCTGATACAATTCCACACAGAACCCAAAAATGAACTGGACAAAATTATTGGCACCTTTAACTTAATATTTGGTAGCACCCCGTTTAGAAAAAATAACTGAAATCTTTGAACCTCCACCGTGTTTGACTGTAGTGACTGTTTTCCTTTCTTTAAAGGCCTTTTTTTTCTGTAAACAGTGCCATAATATCCTTGTAGGATTGAATATTAATGGCATTTGTTGCTGTGTCACAACCCCATCTCCTTGCCTAAAGGGACCTTTTTCATTCCTGAGCCCACAGATGAGCTAATAGAGAACAAAGGCTATTGGCTGAGATGTTTGTGTTGTACGTAGGGGGTTTGCCATTTGTTCAGTACAGTGGGGGTTAAACATGGTCTTCTGATTGGTCAGTTTGATTATCTTAGGTTGGTTTCAGTCACATGGTCAAAGAAGGATAAAAAGGGAATGTAAAATATGCTCTGTCTCTTCTTTTCCATGCTCTTCTTTCCTTTGGGTGTATTCCTTGAGCTCTGCTCTTGGATTCTGCCCTTGCAATACTCTTCTCTATCTGAGCTCTAGGCCCAACTTTCAGGCCTCTCTTTTCTCATCTTTCTGTATTCTTTATAATGGGGAACGTTTTTCTATCAAGGGCCATTTATACTTTTGCAACATCCTTTAAGGGCCATACTTATTTATTGAACACACATTTCACTAACCTCTCTAATGCGATGGTTGGAACTGCTTCTCTTTGGTGAGGCGTTTGATGTCAGATGGCAGTGATGACGATGCTACTCGCAGCTGGTTTTCCAAGTTTGAGTCAGTCAGTCTTGAGCGGAATCGAGTCTTTGCAAGAGTCAGTTTTGAAAAGAAACTTGCGCCATATCGGTAATTCGTTCTGCAACCGCTCTTCGAGATAAACTGACACTTTAAAAGAGCAGCGGCAACAAGGCACTCTTTCACGAACTCTCGGTCTGAATGAGGTTTCAGTTTCTTAGCTATTAGTTCGCTCACCACAAAACTTGTATGAATATTATATCCAGGCGCATTTGTCCTTGCAACTCATTCAGTTTAGCATGCTTCAAGATGTAATGACGCTCGAGATTGGCCTTTTTCATCACTGCAAGCGCATTCCCACAGACTAGGCAGACTTGCTTGCCTTTGACTTCAACGAAAAAATAATCGTTTGTCCATTTTTCTTGAAAAGCGCGACATTCTGCATCTACTTTTTCTTGCCGGTAGCCATGATGTTTATCAGTGATGACAACGAACGTTGCGTGCATGTTGCGTTGTGTTTACACTGACTGTGACCCAGACACGCAAACCTATTTTATATTATTATATTTTATCTATAATATTCTATTTCTATTTTCATTATATTTTTGTCATTTTTTTAATCACAGAAAAATAATTTTAAGCTTTTTTTTCTGAGAGAGGAGGGGGATTTCTGAATTGAATCGTGGGCCGTATCAAACTGTCTCGCGGACGTTCCCCACCCCTGCTTTATAAGGTAATATTCTTCACATACACTGTTTAAAGTTATTTGCTTATGTTATTCTACGAATTACACGCATCTTCATTGTAACCATTTCATTGTATAACATCAGGCAGTAATGTTAATAAATCCTTTCACCTAAAACTCTGTACCAACTAGTTTTGATTCATTGTTAATAATTAAAAGCAACATAATGCAATACAATATAATTATTTTAGCAACGGTCTCCCACATATAGCTATCTTAACTGCGCTTATTTCTGTCATTGGTATAAGTAGCAGAAGGGTGGAAATTGACAGAAAATATACAGTGTTATACCATCTTGCTGTTAATAGTTTTCTAGTCATTTTAGCATTCCTACAGCTTGAACCACTGTAGTTAAACCACCCTTATATCTTTTACCAAAAAGCTCTACTTTTGTCTCATCTGTCCACAGTACATTCTCCCAAAAGGAGGTTTTCTCACATAAGTTTTGGCAACCTCCAGTCTTGCTTTTTTATGCCTTTGTGTCAGCAGTGGTGTCCTCCTGGGTCTCCTACCATAGCATCCCTTTTCATTCAGATGGCGACGGATAGTGCGAGTGGACTTTGTAGCTTTGAAATTGTCCATGTTTTCCCACAATATTTTTCTCAAATCCACAGACAACTCTTTATACTTCTTTCTTACTCTATACTCAGTTTGACACACAACACAAAGGTTGAGTCAACTTTTCTCCATTTTAACTGGTTGGAAGTGTAATATTGCCAGTGATATTAATATTTTGCCCACACTGTTACGGTGGATGGTTGTGTTTGTGATGCAAAAACCAGGAGCAGGACATTGGAACCAAATAACAAACAATATTTAATAAACAAACAAAACAAAGACAACACAAACAATTCAATTCAATTCAGCTTTATTTGTATAGCGCTTTTCACAAAAGGACATTGTTACAAAGCAGCTTTACATGTATGATAAATGTACACAGAACACAAAG
>JAZGTJ010011314.1:0-17083 GCA_036877575.1 Botia almorhae
CTCACAACATCAAAGATCAACATTGCTGTATGTTTTTTAGAGGTGACCTTTATCAGAGACCCTGAGTTCTCAGTTTTAATTAATGTACCTTCTGATGTTTCTCCTAAAATTCCTCTGAAGAAATACAGACACAAATGAGACGCATTTCCTATAGAAAGCACAAGTAAGATCATTGGCACCTTAATCCTTAGGAAAAAAGTGGCTATAAGGCAACAAAGAAAAACTGCAGATAATGTTTGGAATAAAGCTCCCATCCTCTCCTCACCTGAACCCTCGTAATTCTCACCTCATCAGACAGACTGATTCGTCCCTCAGGCCTGCTGGAATTGGACAAATAAGTCACCAGGGCCGCCTGAAATGCGTTCCATTAATTACCAAGATTCATTGAAATAGAGGAAATTAATGAAAACGGGAAAAATGGGCTCACAAGTCTTTTTCAATTTGATTGTTTCTCTTCTCCTCCAGAAAACTGTTTGGCTGATTTACCCAAAACAAAGGGAACAAACAAATTACAGGTATTTGATTTTCCCTCTCAATGTGAGCTACATAATCTTGGCTGAAATGGGTTCCATTACAAGCAACACAAAGCACTTGTAATTTAGACTCCTTTTAGAAACAAAACAAAAGGAAAAGCTAATAATAAAATCATCATTCAAGACGTTGCTTTTATACACGTACTATTTCATTTTCCGTCTGTTGCATTGTTCAATGATGAGTGTCATTTCCGTGTGTGGTAAACATCATTCTCACTCATGGGTCAAAGGTCAATGTGGAGGAATGGGCGGAACTTTAGTCCACTTTGGTTTTTGCTAGGCACAGCCTGATCTGCACAATGGAACAAGTGAGTCAGAAATCACAAAGGTGGTTTAAGAAAACTATAAAAAACGGTTTTCTTTCTTTTATTGTTATTTTGACTTCTATTTGACAGCTGGATGACGAGTGGTTTTAAAATCTTAAATCTCATACCCAACAGAGACCAAACCGAACCCTCAGAAATACACAAACATTGCCAAATACAAAGATTTTCCATTTGGCAGAACAGAAACAAAAGTTAAGGGCCCGCTAAAGCGTCAAAGCGATTTTAGAAAAGCCGACACAGTCGCACTTTGAAATGCACGTTTAAAACTTAAGAGTTAGGAGCAAAACATATTAAAGTAATTTTTAAAGCACAGTCTGTCCCAATAGAGGAATGTTCTACTGCACTTTAGGTTTAATATCGAAAACATTCCTGTCCTACATTAATAGGCAATTACCACTGTAGGTCAACCTCATTTTTCAAGTTTATGGTAATGATATTCAATGACACGTCAGGTCGCTTAATAATTCAGAAGGACAGTAAAAGTTTAGATGCTGAAGCACACAGCAAATCAAACTGCTGAACTTAACACTCAGATTTTATTAAACTCTCAGCTGGACTTCAGACACTGAAGGCTGAATTAAACTCTTGCTTTACACACTGCAGATCATCAGCAACCCAAAAGTCAGTTCTCAGAAATAAGGCCATCGGTACTTTTCCATGGCAACCTGGTTGTAATTTCAATATCACACGATTGCAGCTTGTTTAAACCAACGAACGCTGTAAATGCTGTAGGCTGTTGAAAAGCCTAAATATTGCTTATATACATCAAATTGTGGCACCTTACACCAGTGCTGTGTTGCTACATCTTTGTTCTTACAGGCAAGAAAATATCTCTTTAATATCTTTGTTTTTTTCTCCTAGACAGCCATGAGAAATGTGGATCAAATGATGTTAAAGTCAATTTCTGCTCAGATTTGTTTTTAGGACCGTGACACTTTCCTGTGCCAGGATGCAGTTCAATAGCCTGTAATCCACAGTAATATTTCAATACTGACTCAAATATTCCTTCAAATATTCCTTCAAATATTCCTCAAAATCCTTTCAAGACTAAATGATCCGAGCTACGATCTTCCCATTTACTTTATGGCTTTGTGCTCCTAGCATATGTCAACAATCTTGAGGAATTTTAGGAGAAACAGTTGAGACAAGTTTACTCACTGTAAATAAAAAAAGCTCTTCCTTCAAGTCTCCTTAATTTTAAGAGCAACTTTTAAGGACAAATGGAAAAAAAAAACATTCTTTTGGGTTTCTCTATTACCAAACGTTTTAATACGCTGATGCTATAATCATATTACACAATCTGAGCTGACAGCCATTTTCTTTAGAGTAGACAGAAACTCATTTTACAGAGACAGATGTGATATTAGCAGTAAACAGAGACCAGGAGTGTGTTTCATAAAAACTAATAACTGTGTCACATACTCACAGACAAACTTTATGGCAAAATGGTTGATTTTAAGACGACGCAGAACTGATGAAGCAAACAGGAACGCAGGCGTACTGGCTGAATTCAAAATACAATTTATGATTGATGGCAGGCCGTGAGCATAATGACAATAATACAAAACCAAGGGGACGCGAGACTAAAAGACGCAGACTGCTATAGCGCTTAGACTAGTCTGCTGAGAAGCTAAAGAGAGGTTTCGGATTCATCCCAAATTTTCACTAACTTGCAAATATGGAACTTTTTCCGTACGCTTTCGTAAGCTTTCAAATGAGAAACACAGCAGGAGCGTTTTCTTCAAGGAGGCAGGGAAGCAAAATTCCGAGAAGAACAAACAAACAAAACAAATATTACGAAATAAGAGCTCAAACCGCGTCCCAAGCACTCGTTTATCGTACGACACTTGCTGTTGGGAAGAATGTAGATTATTATTGAAAGAACTTACAGTACACAGCTGTCAATACTGAAAGATGGAAGTTATTAACTCCAGCACTGTTTACAGTTTATCCACAGACAACAACACCAGCATTTTTCATCTCTCCTGATTCAATATACGGTAAGTAACCGTAGAGATGGAGGTATATTGGAGACAAGACAGAGATGAAAGGTCAGAATGTTCATGATTTGACTCGCATTTTGTATGGAAATTGATCACGCAAGCCATTTGATTTTCAGTGATCATCTGCTATAATCTTTGTTCAGTCAAAGTGGCATTAGATGCTGTTTGGGTGGAACATTGTCTCTAATAATACATTCACATTCAAATGAGGCTGCTGAACACGCAGAGATGAAGCTGTTGATTTAAATGACATGCAGATTGGTGCCATCAAATCTCTCAGTACATCACTGGCTGAGCTCAATAACAAATACAGTTCGTTTCATAAAGAAGTATTTTTGGAGGCAAATCCATCCTCAAACTATGGATGCGTGTTTTCGGGTGATTTTGTAGTGAACGCTTGGACACAAATGAGTAATTGATTACTCATTAAATGAGAAAGTAATGAGTACGGCACATAGGCAATTTATATATCACTATATATCACTACACTTACAAACATTGCATTACAAAATAAGTCCTTACAACAATAACAACAACCTACATAAACTTTATTTTATTTTTTTACTTTTGCCAGAAACGCAAGTCACATTTACAATGGTGCTGTTATACTTAATATCAGCAGAGGAATTCTTCAGTCATGGCCTAATAGTTTGAGTCAGACTTGTAACCCAGAGGTTGCAGGTTCGATTCCAAATCCTGGCAGAAAATGACTGGGGTGCCCTTGAGCAAGGCTCCTGTCCCCCAGTGCTGCCCATCGCTCCGGGTGTGTGTCATGACCTGCAGTGTGTTTTCACTCCTTACCGGTATGGGTYAAATGCAGAGGTCACATTTTAAATATGAGGTTCCATACCTTACAAACACGTCATTTTTACTTTAGTTGTAATTACCTGCAGCAGTCGACTGTGCAGTCAACCAACATCTTGTACATTAAATATTGCTTCAACAGAACTGTGTGATGCTGTGTCATTTCTTCTGGCATCGCAAGTTATATCAGAAAATAAAAACAGCAGCAGTATGCATCTGTTTTCTTACACATTAACAATAAACTTGTGTATGGCGGTTTCATCAACATTGCAAAATAAGTCATTTTGAACAAGCTTTATTGAGCGGTAATGTTTGCCTCTTGATTATGTGCGCGTGTCCCTTGGAAGTTCGTAATAATAAATAGATTCATTTCAGATGAAAATTTCTCATCAGAAATAAATGGCTCTTTATTACCAAAAGAACCAACCTCTAACAAAGAACAGAGCAGCGGAAAAGCCTTTGAGATGCACGCCCCGTTTTCTATAAACCTTTCCTAGGCCAAATTAGGACCCAAATTATTTTCTGATATCTTCTTCAGTGCATCTGAGTAGACATCAATTTTCACAGAGTCTAAATGACTGTCTCGGGAGACCAGAGCTGGTGAAAGCCGCCACGCAGAGGGAAATATCTCAAATGAAAGATCTGATGAGAAAGGGAGAAAAAAAATGATACAAACACAAGATACAGTCTAACTGTGGCACAAGTCTGGAAGATGTTTCCATCCCAACCTGTTTTTCGCTCCACTTGCAACATGTTGCTAAGTGAATGTTGACATGACCAAAAGGATTCTCAGTTGTTTGAAAGGGATCAAGTGGGGCAAAGATGAAAGATCTTAAAGCTCCTGGTACACATGTTCTCTGCTGTCTGCACAGTCTGTGGTTAAAGGAACTCCAAGACTATTTCATTAATGAATGAAGCATGTTAGTCAGAGAGTCGGACAACTTTCAGAATGTAAAAGTGTTTGCCTTCCAGCGTCAGATTATAAATTGATTTGACCTACAGAATGCTGAAACAAAATATATGAATTTAAACTGGAGGAGAAATACACCAAATCGCAATTCAAAGAACTGAACCAATTTTACAGATAGGAGTTCAAAATAATTTATGCTATTCAATCTTTAAATAAAGCTGCAATCTGTAACTTTTGCCTCTCTATCGCCATCTCTGTTAGAAACATAGAATTGCAGATAACCTTTCATGACGTATGTTGAAGTCAAATGAAGCCAAACTGGTATTTCCTGGGAAATCAAACCCGACAGCTGAAACGATCATTATCATTATAAATCATTATTTTAAAGTTCCTGTTGCGAATCAGGGTAAAGAGACCAATCTGAGTACTGATCTGTCAAGTGCTTGCTCAATAACAGATTTTTGTTCTAATCCAAACAAAAGTTAGCAATCGCAGCTTTATGATGTAAAATTATACCTGTGTGAGAGCAGGTACGTTTGAACAGATCAAACCACTGGAAACCAGAGAAGACAGCATGACGTTCAGTTTGTCTGTCTCCAGCTTTAGGGCTGTGTCTCATTTAATTAATATTTGGAACACTTCCAACACGTTCACTGATGCTCCATGACCTTTAGGCTCATGGGGGCCACCAATGACTTCTCATTCCCTCAAACTCAATGAGTCCAGTACACATCTTAAGCAGACTAAAAATACCACTGTCCAGTGAAAATTAATTAGGAGATTGTGCCTACTGTGTTGTGGAAATAAGCTGTGCTGGTATATTCAAACGCAGAGGCCTGCTGCTTCATGTTAATGACTTAACACTTCATCTGCTTTTAACAGACACAATGCTGCTGGGGTAATAAAGTTAATTGTCCTATAAAAATCTAAAAATGCACATTTTGTTCAGGCTAACAGTTTTTGTACCCTGTGCGGTCACGCTTCAGGGTGGATTGGTGAATCTGTCAGATCTGGTTCACCCATGGATAACACCACAACGGCGCTTCACATAATAAACCAGAAATGTTGGTTCACATTTGGGCCTCTGGGCCGTTATGTGTGATGTACTGTAGAAAATCGCCACGTAAAGTAGATGTTCTACAAGCCAACACTCAAGCAACCCCTTAGCCAACACTTCTCCTGCTAAAAAATATCAACCTGAACCAACAAGAAATTCCATGCTGGTTTATGATGGTTTGTGTTGATCTAACTGGAAACGGCCATTAAATATCTACCAGCATCCATGACTCGGGTGGAATGTGTGTCTGTAGCATTTAAAAGTGAATATCTCACTCTGGCCCATATTCTCAGGATTACTCTGCAGAGTCAAGAGCAGCCCCCCTCATATTCTTTGCCATTTGCCCAAATCTGTGGTGCCTGTGGTTACCTGCCAGGTAAACAGATGGTGTCCCAGAGCAACATGAGTACCACACAGTTAATCCTTGGCACGTTTGCCAAGATTATGTGCTCCTTAGAGAATTGCTACCAGCCGCCTAAACGCTCACACAGAAAACGAGAAGGCGGAGGTGGTGCTTGTCAACACAGTTAGGTTATTGGAAAACATTGTAAGGGCAAACAACATAATAATCCATAAGGTTAGCTTCAAAAGCAATTGATAGCTATGTCATTTCTTATATTTAGAAATCCTAGTACATACCAGACCTACGGCCAAGTTGAACTTGCTCACGCATATATATTGAGCCTTGATGCTCAAACTGGGAGACACAGGTTTGAGTCCGGCTCGCGCCGTGTCCTAATTCTCCATTTCATTTCCTGTTCTTTCTCTGCTGGCAATGTCGGGAAACCCTCCACACAAAACACTCATTACTGCATTAGCGACCCGGGTTACATCATTAATTGAGGTCTAGGAATGTATTTGCCTTATAAGAACACCGATTGCCCGTTCCGCAGGCAAATGCAATGTTGATTAAAATAAAAGTTGGTCGTCGGCGTAACTCTGTTGTTCTTTATCTCGTGCCTGGGGCTGAAATAAAACCCAAAGACACGTCTAGATCAACATGACTGTCTGATTTAATTGCAGTTGACATTTCAGTCCAGGACTCAAAACTGATGCAGGAGTGTCAGTATTAAAGGTGCACTCACGAGTCTGATGAAAAATTAAATGTTAGTAAGTGAGAAATTTAAGATAAAAGCACGCAATATCACTGTCTGTTTGGAACAGAGATACTGTGACTTTAAATGGTTTCATCACTGTCTAGCAGCACACGTCTGAAGTTTCTGTAATGTGTCATTCTTTCTCCTGTCTTATCCTAATATTCACAGTTGAAAGTCGCTGTTTCATAGCAGAAAACAAGACACAGCTGATATGCTGATGTTATCTCCGTAGGACAGATCACAAAAACCTTATTACAGTTATTTTCCAGTGCGGTAAAGGAAGGCGGTAAGAATAGGATTAGCCGCGTAGAAACGAGGAATTACACACCCCACGTTTCAGCGCGCACTTCATAATCTTTCTACGACCGACTTCATTCTGTTTCGCCATCCTTGCAGCGCACTTCCTGTTACCCACGAAATTTCCCACTGCGCCGACACGCCACCCGACACACAATTAACAATGCATGAAATACAGAAATTAACAAAAGCAATATTTTTATGAATTTTTGCCAAAAACTGGTCCCGAATCGTATGAGTGTGCACTCTTGAGCCTGTGCCACATTTTACCCGTTGAGTTTAATTTACTTTTACTGATGTGTCTTAGCGCAGTCGTGTGCGATGCGTCACTATATGGAGCGCTGAATTTAAATGGCTTTTTTGGTTTTAATGGTTTTTATTTTTTTCCCCCTCACATCTGACAATTCACTGCTGTAGATTCTAATTAAATCTGACTCTCAAAGAGACAAACACTTCGCCTTTCTAAGGCAAATCATAGCTGATATTTCTCACCTGGCACATTTCACCTTCTCTAAAGTTACTTCACAGGCAAATATCACTTGACAGAATGTACGAGAGGTCTGGCGTATAATTGGTATGTAAAGGCTACAGCTGAAGATAAGAGGAATGATATTTGAGGAAAGTAATTTAAAAGAAAAGAACGGATCCTTGAGAAGGAATAATGTGGCAGACTGCTGAAGGCTATTGTTAGCAAAACCACCAACGCGTCTTATATTTTGAAGGTTTGTGCTGGTGTGTATGTAAATCACCTGTCCTCATAGACTTTTGAGCCACGTTGATTTTCCAGAAAAAAAAACACTCCTTGTGTCTTTAAATTGTAGTTGCAAGTTAAAAAAATTCAAAAGTAATGTTGCAGAAATAGCGACTCTAAATGTGGTCAGTTTAATTGAATCGTTCGCTTTAAACTGAAAGTTTTGTCATTATATACGCACCTTATCTACCCGTTTAAATCCTGACATGGCGACCAACAGTGTGGAATCTTGACTTTTGGTGGTAATCGTGTGTTATCAAAAGACATCCTTCTGTTGTTGCCATAGCATACAAGTTGATAACAGTTTTCCTGCTTTGTTCTATTAACATGGGAAATCTTTTACTAAATTCACTAAATTTCCACAACACTGTTTGATACAATTATGATTTTACCATGTGGCGTTAGATTACCCTTCCATCCCAGAATGCAGTGAGAAACAGAAAAGCTGCTCGTGTGATATTTATCAGACTCTTTTTTTGCAATATTGCTTGATATGAAAAACACAGACTGGAAACAGCGTGGGATTTTATTATTTCTGTCAACATTTCCAAGGGCTCATTACCGTCCGCATGAACTTTTTGTAGTGGATCATTTTATGGGCACATTCACTTTTAATATAAAGTGACTCCTGCAAACCCTGGCGATGCTAACTAAACAACAACAAATACAGATTTCCAGAGAGTGTGAAAAATAAATATATGTATGCATGATTTGTTGTTTACATTTGGATGTATACTGTATTTATGAGGCATACAAATAATAAATTACCCACTGTTGTAGTAAGAGACAAATAAAACCCGGAAAAATGCGAATTGATACAGAAAAATATGTATTGATTACTTGCCTGTATGAAAGCACAAAAACAAAAATGAATCCGTTTAATATCTCTTTTCTAGACAGCAATGAGATTTAAAGGAGAACAACTGAGGTTTTGTCATCCTGCTTCTAAGATGTTTCTCCTGAGAGATGTTTCTACAGCTCTTCTCCAGGAGAGATCTCGACAATGTCAAACTCACTGGATCATGTTTGCCAAGACGCTTGACCAAAGTCAACCATCAAAAGTGAGAGAGCTCAATGTGACAAAAACATTTCTCGTTAAATGTAAATGATCGAAGCGATCCCGTCTACATGTATTTACATCTCTGTACTTTATCTCACGTGTCCTTATTATCTCATTTTTAAAAAATGTGAGCTTACCCAAAAGTCTTCTGAGCTTAATCTCGTGCCTGGAGCTGAACAAAAACCTGAAAGCACATCCAGATCAACGTGACTATCTGATTTCATTGCAGAGGACATTCCAGTGCAGGACTCAAAACTGATGCAGGGGTGCTTGTGGTTTAATACTGCCATTTAAATTCAAGTGTCTGAGGCAGTCTGTATACAGGGGTCAGTTTTGATAAACAAAAGTGCATGGCCCTGTTGTTTGTTTCCTGTGACTGCAATTAAACCATCATACATCTGAACATGAAAACACTCCCATTCAAACGCAGCTATTCTACAATCCTTTTCAATAATCATCGAGTTTAAAAGGTCATGTTGATTTGTCCAAGACAATTATCTTTATATATGTGTAGTGGCAAAGAATTGTGGGTAAGCATTGACTTTAATAATGATGTAGCCGGTTTCCATGGGTCGGTTATGCCCTTCTGGCAAATGCTGGAACTGTGACAAAAAGCTTCTTTATTGACAGGACATTAAAAGTATGTATGTAAGTATGTATTCTGACACACATGTATGTGTGTGTGTATACATATATTTTATATATATTTATTGTTACTTTATTGCTACTGTATACAGTATAAATATAATATAAATATGAAATATAAGTCTAAATACCACAGTAATAAAAAAAATCAGTTTTTTAACTCAACAGCCAGAAAAGTTGTGAAAACTTCATTCCACTACTTTCCCACAGTGAAACAAATGAAGCGCTGGAGCTTTGCCTCTGTTCAGGTCCTCAGTGGTTTTTCCAGCAGAGCTCTTGAGAGCACATTACCGGAAATGGCATACAGTAATTGTGTTTCAATTCACCTACAATCAGAACCGGCTAATTGGACTGAACCGAAGCCGAGTGGCGAATCATAAGAGAGAACACGAGGCCGAGTGTGGTATTCTCAACAGGCTGTTGTATAGGCAGTGCCAGTGTTTAAATGAGGGGCCTGTCTGGGCCAGAGCAGCGGGGAGTAAAGAGAACCGCAGGTACAACAGCTGCTCCTGATAATGAAGCATACGGGTAAAACTGGAAGCCGTCTGAGATCCGCTGGGACTGTGAAACTGGAGTAGTTTGTCTCAAGCTGGTGTTTAATACAAGACTACATCCATATTTCATAACCACCATAGCCAAAACATTCCACACACAAACACACACACACATCTGAACTCGCCAGAACATGCCTTGAGGTCAGCGAGGAAGTAATGGTGGCACAAAGGAATAGAATGCATTAACCAATCCCCACCTGAGAGAGCCAGGAAAGGTTAGCTCACGGTGCGAGTTAAATCAACTGGTATCCGATACATCGAGACACTGCTGTGCCCGCGTTCCTCCAGGCTAGAAACACAACCACATTCCTGATGCTACTACCCACCACAGTTACACTTGATGAATGAGTCATTTCATCCCAGCTAACAGACAACGTTCTTAAAATGTCGGCTAACATTCTCTAAAAGTTCTCTCAAAATTGTCAAACATTTCTTGCTGTAACATAGGTAGAACAATTTTTTTAACATAATATATATATCGTACACAAATATCAAAAACGTTATTAGGTGGTTGGTGAAATGTTTTAAAAATGTCAAAGAATTAAAAAATGTTTTTGTTACACACAGGAGGCGTTACAGAAACGTTTTCACAACCTAAAATTGTTAGCTTTGATGCTAGACATTGTATCTCAGTTATAATGAAATCTAAAGAAAGTAAAATGTTACTGTTAAAAAGCTTCGGTTTGTTGGATATCCATGAGGAAATTATTTACTTAAACATGAAACAAAAACACAGACAAAGTGGGAGAGTGTTAACTGTGAGTGCGTCTCGCCAGTGCCTGTTTGAGTTATAATATTGATTTTTACAAACTCAGAAATCACCTCCGCTCAGAGAGGGGTCACTGGTTATTGGGTGGTGAGGTGAACAGTACGAGTACAGTATTTCAAAACACTCGAGGCGGTGAGGAGCTTCGCGTCTGAATTCATTTCTCACAGACGCGAACAAAGAGCGAACGCGGATCGGGGGAAATTGGAAAAGGCGGCAGTCAAGCATGGGCTGAGTCTAAATTAATCCGGACAAGAAAAAGGGCATTTGTGAGGGGAAAAGAGAGAGCGGGACTGTACCGTGTGCTCGTTATTTAAAGGGTGACTGAAACACATAAAACACGAGAAGATTAATAATGGAAGCAGAGGCTAAAATATTCATATGTTAAGGTTTGAACAAGCTTACCTGTGAAGAAACGTGTTAAAAGGACCAGCTCACCCCAAAACTGAACATCCCTGAATGATTTACTCTCACTTGTGTGGTTCTGAACCTGAACGAGAGATTCTGAAGGTCGTTTTATATCATCATTTCATTTTCTTTCAATAACAACTTTATTGACTTTGAGTTTTCACAAAACATGAACTATAAAAACTGTAAAAACAAATCACGATAAAAGTATCTAAAAGAAACTTAAAACACTCAAAATACTGCAAATATTATTTACTGGAAGTAATCCACCTATCACAAAAGTGATTTTGTGTTACGTCTGGCGAATTCTGTTATCCAAAGTGACTTTTGTTGCTTGTGGGACAATTTTTAACTGGAAGTTGATACTTTAATGGGTTAATCACTTTGACTTCTAACCCTGTAGATTATTATTAGCTTGATTATTTCACACTGACCTCCAGTGTTGAAATGTGAAGTTAATGGCTGTATGCTAGTGCCTCTACTGGATAATTAAGCTATAATGAGAGGCATTATTCTCTTAAAAACAGTGGGGGGTGAAGAAATGGAGAAAAGCACTCCAGCAACATCGACTTCAGCCATTACTCACAGCGTGACTGCATGACGATGACCACAAACCCGGCCACTGTTTCTGTAACTCTACCGGTAAAGCCTGGCGCTTGCAACTTCAAGGTCACGGGTTCGATTCCCATGAAATGCACATTGATAAAACCTAAACTGAACGCACTATAGAATGTGTTGGATACAAGCATCTGCCGAAACACAAACGTAAACGCAGTGTAAACGTTTGAACAAAAACATGTCGTCAGTTCCGCAGGTTTTGGTCTTGTTGGCATAGTTTAACATGTCTAGCAGGAAACCAGGAGAGCAAGCCAAAGTTTCCTGCTAAGAGGACATTAGCAGAGCACTACGGCTTATGAATGTGCTAATGTACAAATGCACATGGCATAAAAATGAAGCCCTTTTATCCTGGAAAGAAGCAGCTCTCCAGCGTGAGACACGCGGGGAGTCGTCTCAGATAGACACAGTTTTATGAGCTATACTGTTTAATCACTTTGTGAGCACATTTGTATGGAAAATTATGCAAATTCGCTCACTGTGCACGACCAGGGTGAGTGTAAAGATCCCGCTGGGATTTGAAGGAAGTCATTTATAAAGACTAAAGCAATCTGTGATTATTTTCCTGGAAGAAGGTGGTGTGATGAGGTGGAAGGTAACCTTGGATAACAGCCTGCGTGACCATTAGATGGACCGCACTCTTCAGAACGAGACTATTAACACAAAGGATGTGAAATGATGAAGATCTTTCATGCACTGATGGAAAATTCATCTCACATACACTTTAGTAAACATTAACTTTAATTGGACTCCAGGGCTAAAATAGACAGAAACAAACAGTACAGTATTTCCAATAGTTTAAAAACAAACTGTCTGACAGTGTGATTCCTAAGAAGTCTGACTAATAATTTTGACATTGTGTCTGATGTGATTTAATAACAGACACATAACTTCAAGAAAATAGAGTTGACCTCCAACAGTACCCAATTTACAGGGAACGTTCTCAGAACATTGGCTAACATTCTCTAGGAATTCTCTCAAGTTATCAGAGATGCATTAAGTTTGTAGGATTGTATTAACGTTTTATATATTGCGTACATTCCTAGAACATTCAAAGTAAAATTCTTTACATTTTTGTTACGTTATGAAAACATTCTTACAATCGAATATTGTCAGCTGGGTGTCTTAACAAGTACAGCAAAAAAAAAGCTAATAACAACAAATAAACAAATAGCAAAAAACAAACATTTTAAAAATAACTCATTATAAAATTCCTTTTAAGAGAAATGGAGTGGAGTTGGTCAGGAAAATTGCACTGGCTCCGATCCACTCACATTCACATCCACTCCGTTACTCAAAGCAGATGTAGAACGGCTATAAGCAGCAGCATAACAGCTCAGTCTATGAAAATCAGATATTAAGTCCAACTGCTACGCGCTAATTCTGCACTCTGCCCCCGTGCAGACCGATGTGAACCCGTTTGGATCCAAATTAAATGATTAAGATCATTCCTCAGTCTTTACAGAGCCACATACATCCTAAACTCATGACCTCTCTTGCCCACCCTCCAATTTATCCCATTTTAATTGGCAGTAGGAGAAGATGAAACATGCTTTTATGTTACCCTGACCGATTGTCCCCTCATCTCCTCGGCTTTATTATGTTAGCAAATATTCATCAGACATCCAGAGGCTGCAGAAGGCAGAAAGTTTGAAGAGAGAAAATAAACAGACTTTTGGTTGATGTTTATGGGCAGAATGTGGTCCTAGAAAACTTCAGCAAACTCGTATTGTGTTCTCGATCCTCCACAAGAATTCTAAACTAGCTTAACCAACAATATTTCCATTGTCAACCGATTCAATGCTGGTTGACCAGCAGTTTCACCCACTTAGTAAACACCAACTTGGATCACAAGTTAATCCGGCATTAAGCTGGGCTAATTAGTGGGTTTAAGTTGGTCTAAGGAACACAAAATAAAACAGAAAGAGTTAACGCTATAGATATTGGTAAAAATGCTAGCTATCAATAGCTAAGTCCTGCTTTTGTTCTTTGTAATGAATCAAACTCCGGATGCTCTGATAGAGATGTATAAGCCTTGTTTTAAACATTAGGGACTGATTGATATAAGCAACTTGTTTCCGTCCACATGACAGCGAGGAGTCCACAGTGCATGTTAAATAAGAGAGGCGCTCCCTTCCGGCTAATCATGTCTGACTTTTCCTAAAGACTAACATGCTTGTTGAAAATATTGGGCTTTAAAGTAAACATTAGATGGTTATAGAAATCTCTGGTAGCATGTTTTGTGTGTGTGTGTGTGTGTGAGAGAGAGAGAGAGAGAGAGAGAGAGAGAGAGAGAGAGATTAAGTAAACAGCACAATTAATATGTCCTTTCTTCCATCTCCTTATCTTGATGAATCAGTCTAAGTGGCAAACCTGATTCTGTTCTCAGTCAAGGGCATCAGTCATAAATATTTACACGTTCTGTGTTATATTACTGCAGATTTCAGGGGATTGCATCTCTTGTTTACAATCCCAAAACAATGTGGACAGAATTGCTAAGAAACACAGACACCAATCAAACTGATTTAAGAATTTCCCAGACAGTATCTCTTGCGTGTTTTAATGAAAGCAAACAAAACTGGCTTTTTATACAAAAGAGTTCACCTGGTCAAAGTCATATCTGATTCTGAATCCTAATTATTTCTTTTTTGTTTCAAAATTAAAAAAAAAAAGTTTTACTAAACTTAAATGTAAAAACATATCCAGAAATTCGAATGTGCTTTCAGACGTTCAGACACGCCTGTACGTGTCAGAGCTTTGATCCAGCTTCTTGTCGGTATGATTTCTCAATACAGTTCATCCACATTTTTACACTTTTTACAGCATAAAATCAGTTTTTTTCGCAAACACACGTCTGTCTTCTCACTTGTAAAATGCTAAACATTTTTTTTAAACACTTTGTTTCCCCACAATGCAGCATTACTAACGTCACATTATTCATGACCCCAGGTAACCCAGCTCGGCTAAAACTTTCCACATTCTGCCCAATTAGTCTTGCAGAGCTGATGATTAATTGATGCTGCGCTATTTAACAAATTCCTGCATCTCCCGTGATGTTGCAGAGAGCCATAAAACACTCGGCAGTCATTCTGCTTGAACCTGCTTTGCTTTCAATCAATGCTGTAATTCCCCTTTACACACCCTCTCTTTTTAATTTCTTAAACGTACATCCCCCTGTAACATCTCCCACCTCACAATTCAACGTTTTCTTAATTAAGAAACCCCTATCAATATAAACTCTATTTATTTAAACGTAAATCAGTCCCCGCTCATGACCTGCTATGTGTGCAGTAACTCTACTCATGTCTGATTGAGGTCTGGAGAATTATAGCATGACCTGAGGCGATACACAACTAGATAAGTCAGCCATCCATGGTGGAAATACATTACGCATTATGGCACATCCCCGGCTAACAATTTTAGGTTGTAAGAACATTTCCACAACGTTTCCATGAAGTTACAAAAACACTAAATGTAATTTTGAACGTTCTAAGCATATTAAAAATATCCAGTTTTTGATACATTATATTATTGTTATTGCTTGGTTATACGAAAGATATTCAAACATTTTCTACTTTTGTCAAGTTTTTAAAATGTCGCGCTAACAATTTAACAACATTGTTCATATATACGTGCTATATAAAAGTACTTGGTACTTGGTACATGGTTACCGTTGGTTATTGTTTTTTAATTTATTTTGAGAAACCTTTTATGGAACATTAACCAACAGTCTGAGAACGTTCCCCATTTTGAGGCTGGTGAAATCAGAGTGAAACCGAAGTAGAAACCGACTTTGATTACTATCATTTCCGCAACTTATCATAAAATAACAGATCGTTGAGCCACAAACAGAGATCAATCACAGATTAACTCGTTGCCATTTCCTCTTTTTAGCACTGTCAGCATCTCGACAGAATTAAATACAAAAATAAAAAGCAAAACATTACGCAGCGTACAGAGCTTAGGGCATCACAAATTTCACAGTGTTGAGCAAATACCATGTAATAGTGTACGGGATAAAAGCGGAAGTTATTTTAGCGTGAAATTAATTGTACAGCTTGATAAAAGACTTTTGTGAGACGTGGATAAATGGCTTTGATATATTTAATAAGGTTACCGGCTCTCATAATACTTATACTTACTTCATAGCACTGTAAGAGTTATATATCAGCTTATGTTTCAGCTTATTGCCTTCCAGATCTTCAGTACAGACGTTGTCAATGCTTGCTGAAGACACACAGCAAAACCCACAGCAGAGTCGTCTCTAATAAAGATCCTTTAATATCACTGACTTCCCAGAAGACTGCAAATTGAATTTCAAAAACGTTTCTATACGTGCAGCTATACGTATGACAATGATCATTATAAGAGTAGTTTTTTTAAGTGCAAACTCTTAAGTTTGATATTTTTCACTTGATTAAATGTTACAGTGTTATATTTTTAAGGTTGTGACATTTATTCCAGTATATAGAGTAGCTCGTTCATTTACAGGAATTTACATTAACGATGTCCTTCCTCTTTCATTTAAGATAAAAGGCCTATAGCTGTAATTTCACACTGGCGGTCTAGAGGACGGACCATTACTCCGCTCAGCCCTCCTAAACAGCCAAAATTAGATTGTTATCCCCGCTTTACACTTTATTCTTAGCTATAGAGAACAACAACAAACCACTAATACTAATACTCATGCGTCTTCATTCATGTACAAATGCGGAAAATGAGCGTCACCTAATAAACCGATTGTATCTTTTTCCAGATTGCCCTTGATTTCCAAACCTGCCATGAATGTCTTACTGTGATGGAAAATCTGGAGGGGAAGGTGCAATGAAACTTAAAAGGAGCCAAGCATTTAGTTTTAATGCATTCCTGACGCCAGGGGCCATGCCAAGATTATTCCCATCCAATCACAACGGGCTGTTGATCCATAACCAGTCACATCAGCGCCATTTTCAACCTCAACCATCCATCCATCTTAGAATCACCTGCCTCCTGCCTTTTAGACTGCCAGAAGATTTATCTGTACACATACAAAAAACTGCAGAAGCCCAGGCAGCAGCAGTTATGCCTGTTAAAGCAGGCCATGACCATGATCATTTTAAAAGGGCTTCAGGTGATTGGCCAGTCTGGGGGCTTTGAAACCAAGTCGTTATCCTGTTTTTTAAAGGTCACCAGCTACTGTCCCTTTTAAAATATATATAATGCCCCAGCCCTCTTTATCCTGTCCTTTATCTTGTGTAAAGTTCAACTTTAATAAAGG
>JAZGTJ010011315.1:0-17083 GCA_036877575.1 Botia almorhae
ACGTGAACACATGAACATATCCAGAGCTACTCTCAGAGAACACTTAATGATCATTTTATAATTTTATTTAAAAGAATAATCATCAAATACACTAACTGAAACTTAAAGATGTTTAGTACAACCTGTCAAAGTTTTGTTTAGCCTGAAGAAATAATGACTGAAATATATTACTATTGTGTAGACTCATACTTCCATAAGTTTTTTTATTTTCATTAAAAAAAAAGTTTGTTACAATAAACCATGTTCAACCAAAAACCAAATCTCTTTTTATTCATTTAAGGGTCATTGTAGCTGATGATTATAATAATAATGATAGTTTAATACCGTATACAGCGAAACCGCGATATTTTCTGAGACGATTATCATACTGTGAAAATCTCATACCGTTACAACCCTAATTACTAGATGCTGGTATAATCCTACAATCCTAATCCACCACAGATTCAGGAATGGATTGATGTTGTAAAAAGTATATTTATTATGGAGAAAATTACATTCTGTGTGAATCACCAAAAAGATATATTTGTTGACTTTGGTCCTGTTACGGTGGAGGCTCCAGCTCCCTCTCCACCACACCAGCATATTAAGTATACCGGGACCAACCGGGACTACATCTCCCATCATGCACCTGTATCCATGCTGATTACTTCCTGCTCTTCGCCTGATCGTTATTTAAATCCGCTATATAAACTGGACTTTAACCATTCATAATTGTGAAATCTTGTTTGCCTCGTGCTGCAATTCCGAGCGTTATTTACCATTGTTATTCTGATTGTGTTTTTGTGTATGACCTAGATTGGTTTTTGGATTATTGATTCTTGCTGCCTGCCCCTTTGGATTACATTTGTTTATTGTTCCATTTGTTCGACACCTGCCTCGACCCATTGCTAGTATTCCCGTTTATGATTGTCTGCCGCCTGCCTCGACCTTTGCCTGTATAACGCTCATGATTGTTTGCTGCCTGTCTCAACTCATGCTTGTCTATATTATTACTGCTTGTTGACATTCTCAAATACTGCAGATGAATCCGGACCACACTGACCCTTCGTTACAAAAGACTTCGCCATTACAGGATCCAGCAGCCATCTTGCAAATGTCGTCCGACATCACATTACAGGCATCTCAGTTAGCCCATCATTATCAACAGCTCTCTTGCCTCACCACATTAACCGAGGAGCTGGTAAAGGCGTTTCAAGGGGATCACCTCATTCCATTGGACCCAGTCTCATCTCCAGCATTCCGCAGCCACCTACCACTACAAACGCTTCAAGTCCGGTAAGCCCTCGTTTAGCATTTCCCGATAGATTTGATGGCTCACCAGAGACGTGTACAGTGTTCGCTATTTGTAACTCAACAACCATCTTTATGTCCCACTAAGGCTAGTAGAATTGCATCTGTCTGCTCAATACTAACGGGGCGAGCTTTAGATTGGGCAATAACAATATGGAGAACGGATGGTCCCATGTTCCCAACCTTCGACATGTTTCTACAGCAATTTCGAGAGGTATTCAAACACCCTGCTGGAGGTAAAAATCCTGGAGAGGAATTACTCTTGTTCAAGGGAAAATGTCTGCTTCCGATTATGCTCTGTCTTTCCGATCTCTAGCAGCACAGACTTATTGGGTCAAGGATACATCAAAGGTATTATTTCGCAGAGGGTTGAATCCTAATCTCCAATCCGAACTCACATGTCATGATGAAGGAAAGAGTTTAGGGGAGTTTATTGATCTAACCATACAGGTGGATAATTTACTTCAAACTCGGAGACATTCTAATCAACCTCACCCGTTCAAAAGTCCCTCACTAACGGAACCTATGCAACTAGGATTTGCACACCTAACCCAGGAGGAATGAAATTGTCGCATCCAGCACCGGTTATCTCAGGTTTTCCTGTCCTGTACGCCCTAATCCAGATTGTCATCTGGTGAGTTTAACCACCATTCCAAAGAACCCTAACGCTAACATTACGCTTTCAGTAATTTTGTTTATAGCGGACCAGACCGTGGCTACTAAGGCTTTAGTTGACTCGGGGGCAGCTGGAAACTTCATTTTCTATGAGTTCGTTCAGGCATATCATGTACCCTTATCTGTTTCTGATTGCTCCCTAACAGTGGAGGTGTTAGATGGAAGACCCCTGGAAGAAAATGGATCGACACAACTAACCCAGAAACTAAAACTAACAGCGGGGTTGCTTCACAATGAAAACATTCAATTTTACATAATATCATCACGTCATCATTCTATAATATTAGGTCTTCCCTGGCTTCAAAAGCATTAACCCAGTGATATCATGGAGTGAGGGTGAACTACAACAATGAGGACCAGCCTGCTCAAGGAACTGTATCCAAACCATTAATTCTCTAAATAACCCAAACCTGTCTTTAACATCTGATCAACAGGTTCCTGAGGTCTACCAAGATTTGATGAAGGTATTCAGTGAGAAGAGGGGATCACAACTTCCTCCACACTGTTAAGTAGATTGTGCAATTGATTTAATTCCCGATGCTGTACCTTCTAAAGGACTCATCTTTCCATTGTCCCAATCTGAATGTGAGGCTATGAAAAACTACATTGAAGGGGAACTCATGAAAGGCTTCATTCGGCCCTCGAATTCGCTGGTTTCTTCTTCGTGAAGAAAAAGGATGGAGCTTAAGACTGTGCATTGATTATCGTGCCCTCAACAAGGTTACTATCAAATTCAGGTATCCACTGCCTCTCATTCCGGCTGCATTAGAGCAACTCAGACAGGCTCAGATATATACCAAACTCAAACTTGTAGTGCCTACAATTTAGTATGTATTTACCACAGAGATGAGTGGAAAACAGCCTTTTCCAACACCTCTAGTCATTATGAATACCTAGTAATGCCTATTTGTCTTGCCAATAGCCCTTCGGTATTCCAATCCTTTATGAATGACATCTTCTGAGATATGTTAGGAAAATGGGTAATTATCTATATTGACAACATTCTAATCTATTCTAACTCCATGGAAGAACATGTAGAACATGTCAGACTAGTGTTTAAAAGATTACTCGAGTATCAACAAATATACGTCAAATTAGAGAAGTGCGAATTTCATCGCTCCAGCTTACCTTTTTAGGATACATAATAAGTAGGGAAGGAGTAGCCATGGATGAATGTAAGGTTAATTCAGTAGCACAGTGGCCGCAACCTACTACAGTTAAAGAGTTACAAAGATTCCTAGGATTTGCCAATTTCTACAGGCGTTTTATTAGAGGCTTTAGTACCGTTGCTAACCAAACAAAAAAATGGAAAATTAAAGTTGTCACCCCAAGCCAATGAAGCCTTACAGCAGCTCAAGAGACGTTTCACTTCTGTTCCCATTTTAAAACACCCTAACCCTGAGTTACATTTTATAGTCGAGGTTGATGCCTCTAGTACAGGTGTAGGGGCAATTCTCTCTTAATGTAATGGCGATCCCCCCAAGCTTTATCAAGGCGCCTACTTCTCACGCAAATTATCCCCGGCCGAGTGAAATTATGATGTGGGGAACCGAGAGTTATTAGCCATTAAACTAGCCCTAGAAGAATGGAGACATTGGCTAGAGGGAGCTTCACACCCATTTATTGTTCTCACAGACTATAAGAATCTTGAATACTTGCAAAGTGCTAAGAGACTAAATCCACGCCAGGCAGGCTGGGCATTGTTTTTCACAAGATTCCAATTTACTGTTACCTATTGTCCAGGCAACAAGAATGTGAAAGCAGACTCCTTATCACAGCTGACTGAGGAACCATCTCCTAGCACAAGTAAGGAACCCATCATTCCCAACATGGATTACTTCAACCATTACCAACCCCTTGGTCTCACATAGCAATAGACTTTATCACCGATCATCCATTGTCCCAAGGAAACACCACTATCCTGACAATAGTAGACAGGTTTTCTAAGGCATGCAGACTCATCCTGCTAAACAAATTACCTACCTCATTTGAAACTGCTGAGATTCTATGTAACAACGTGTTTAGATTTTATGGCTTCTCTGAAGATATCGTATCCAATAGAGGTCCCCAATTTACTGCTAGAGTCTGGTCTGACTTCTTCAAAAGTTAGGAGTAAACATTAGTCTCACTTCAGGTTATCACCCACAACGGTCAAAATGAATGTCTCAACCAAGAAGTAACCAGGTTTTTAAGATCTTATTGTCAAAAGCATCATGAGAACTGGAGCAAGTATCTATGTTGGGCTGAATACACACAAAACTCTCTAGTAAAGCCTTTGACAGGTCTTACCCCTTTTAAGTGCGTATTAGGTTTCCAACCCCCACTATTTGGCTGGTCTGGGGAACCCACTGAACTTCCCGCCATCAATGATTGGCTTCAGAGGAGTCAGGAGATAAGAGAAAGAGCCCACACACATCCCCTACAAGCTGTCAGAGAACAAACAGAGCAGGTCAACACACACTGTAGAATTGGACCCAAGTATACTCCAAGTATGGCTATCTTTGAGGGACGTACGAATGAAACTTCCATGTTGTAAATTGAACCCTAGGTATGTAGGTCCATTTCAAATGGAAAAACAAGTTAATCCTGTCTCTTTTCATTTAAAACTACTCTCTAACTACCGCATTTCTCCCACTTTCCACATTTCCTTGCTCAAACCCGCTGGTGGTCCTGAGAAGAAAGCTGAGGAAGCACCCCAGGGACAGACACCTCCTATTACGGTAGACAGTGAGGAGGCGTATCGAGTCGGGGAACTCCTGGACTCCAGACGTCGGGACAGTACGCTGCAGTACCTGGTGAACTGGGAGAGGTACGGTCCAGAGGAGAGATCTTGGGTAAATGCAGGTGATATCCTGGACCCGACATTAACGGAGGAGTTCCACCAGAATCATCCGGAGAAGCCGTCCCCATGGTAAACCCCAACGTCGTTGGCCTCCTCGCGTCAGGAGCCGCTCGCATGGGGGGGGCTCTGTTACGGTGGAGGCTCTAGCTTCCTCTTCACCACACCAGCAGAGGGAACTGTTACCTGAGTATTAACTATATCCAACCCGGACTACATCTCACATCATGCACCTGATCATCATCTACATCCGCTATATAAACTGGACTCTTACCATTCATCATTGTGAAGTCTTGTTGCCTTGTGCTGCAATTCCAAGCATTATTTCACATTGTTATTCTGATTGTGTTTTTGTGTATGAACTGGATTGTTTTTTGGATTATTGATTCTTGCTGCCTTTCCCTTTGGATTACGCTTGTTTATTGTTCCGTTTAATCACCGCCTGCCTCGACCCATTGCTAGTATTCCCGTTCATGATTGTCTGCCACCTGCCTCAACCTTTGCCTGTATAACGCTCATGATTGTTTGCTGCCTGTCTCTACCCATGCTTGTCTACATTACTATTGCTTGTTGACATTCTCAATAAATACTGCTTATAAGTATTGCGTACACATCCCCTTTCTTTTGTAAATAGTTTTTGTATAAATGGAAAATAATTTAAAGGGAGATATTGATCTGTTATTGTCATGAGAAAGTTCGTGATCCGTTTTTTTTTTCTTCCCTGATTAGGGAATTCAAGTCTGAAATGTTGTAAAAGTGACAAATGTCATAAACAGATGTTGTGAATTGTATCTCTTTGCAATACAAACTTAAATAAAAAAAAGAATTTCTGCAGTCTCAAATGCAGTGGGGAGCTTGGGAAGAGGTACAGGGCGACATGCCTTAGAGAAACTATCTGTTATAGTGAGGATAGTGGTATTTCCTTGGGAGTTGGGCAGATCTGTAAATAGCAGTCAATAGCAATGTGGGAGAGGCGGTGTGGTGTGGCTAAGGGCTGTCGGAGTCCGGCAGGCAGTTGTTTGGGAGTCTTGGAGGCCTGGAAAACTGAACAGTTCTGGATATACTGAATCGTCTCGCTGGGGAGGTTTGGCCACCAGTATCGATTTCTTAGGAGGTGGATGGTAGCTGTGATACCCGGATGACCTGAACTTGGGTTTTCTTAAAAGAAAAAGGCTTCCTAAAGGGCTTTCTAAAAGGCTTGAGAACGAAGGTGAGATTTTCGGGGCAAGCCGTGGGGTGGGGTTGTAATTCGTTAGCGTCAGCCTTAGTATTTTTAGAACCTGGATAATGAGTTACTGTGCAGTCAAACCAGGTGAAAAATAATGACCATTGGGCCTGATCGGGATTCAAATGCTTAGCGGTTCAGAGGTACTCTAGGTTTTTATAATCGGTAATGACAGCTCCCTCCAACCAATGTCATCACTCCTCTAGCGCAAGTTTTATGGCTAGCAATTCACGGTTCCCTACACCATTATTTAGTTTCAATTTAGACCTCAACTATAATAGGTAGATCAGGATATGGATCAAGTGAAATGGGAGCGGTGGTAAAACGTGCTTTAAGATCTGAGAATGCCCTGGTTGCTGCATTGTTCCAAGACAGTCTTAGGGAGTGGCCATTCAGTTACATCTCAAACTTTCTTGTCATCCATGGCCACTCCCTCCTGACTAATTACATATCCAAGGAAGGTTGTACTTGTGGTATGAAATTCGCATTTCTCCCCTTTTATTCTCTCCTCGATATACTGTTGCATAGCTTCTGTTGCATAGGATTCTGGCTGACAGGGGAAAAATATAACACTTGGGAGGAGTTGCGCCCGGTATTAAATCAATAGCACAATCTATTGCTCGATGCTGGGGTAATTGAGAAGCCTTCTGCTTACTAAATACCATGTGCAAATCTGAATACTCGGAGGGGGTATTTAGTTGTGTAATCAGCGGTTTTTGATAGGAATTGGGGTCTACTTTGGGACTACTTTCTATAAACAGGAGTCATGAAAGGTTTTATCCCAGCGAATGATTTGACCCTCACCCCATTCATTAGTCTTGGGTAATGAACCCACGCAATCAACTGGAATTCGCTTGAAGGGTTCTCCTAACACAGGAATGGGTTTTAATGGTGCTGGGAAAATCACAATTTCAGTTTCCCAGCTATTTGACAGGCGTGACAAGATCTGCAAAATTTTGCTACATCAGCTTTCATTGCAGGCCAAAAGAAGTGCTTCAGCAAATGATCATATGTTTTCTGAATGCCGACATGGCCCGAAAGTTCATGGTCATAGGCGATACTTAATACATGCTCACTGTAAGGTTTAGGGACCACAACTTGGTAAATAGAGCTCCAGTCACTACTAGTATGACGTGGGGACCACTTGTATGATGTGTGCATCACTCATACACCATTGTCCAAATAATAAGTTACAGGATGCTCTGGCAAAGCCGTTTGTTCCACAACAGCAGTTACACAATTACTCAAAGTTGGATCTGCACATTGTGCATTGATTAGTAGATTTAAGTAGAGAAGTAGATTTCTCAAAAGGCAAGTCAACATTGGGAAGTGCACATGCCTCTATTTCAATGGTATCTTCCTTTTTCATTATAAGAGCTGTCAGTACACAGAAAAGAGTCAGACAGATCAAACGCATCTCTCCAATGCTCCAAACACATCAGGAAATTCTTCCTCTAATACATCACTGTTGGGTACATCAGGTACGTCCAATACTTTAGGTAAACAGAATTTTTTTTTATCTGCTAAATCGTTTCCCAGAATGAGTGACACACCTTTAACAGACAACTCTACTTGAACTGCTATATAAACCATTCCCAAAATTATGCCAGATCGTAAGAACATTTTGTGCACAGGAGCTTTTACATTTACAGTACATTTACATTTATGCAGACGCTTTTATCCAAAGCGACTTACATTGCATTATACTATACATTGATTCTGAGTATGTGCAATCCCTGGGATCGAACCCATGATCTTGGCGTTGTTAACACCATGCTCTAACCACTGAGCTACAGGAAAACTTTTACTACAGGAAGGTCGTTACCTTGTACTAAAGTAAAAGTGACCTATTTGTCAAATATGGTAACCCATACCCGAAATGTGACCTCTGCATTTAACCCATCACTGGTAAAAAGTGAACACACTTTGCAAGTTGTGAACACGCACACACCAGGAGCAGTGGGCAGCACATTACTGCACCTGGGGAGCAACTGGGGGTTAGGTGCCTTGCTCAAGGGCAGTTCAGTTGCAACCCCCTAGTGCTGGATTCGAACCAGCAACCTTCTGATTACAAACCTAATTCACTAACCAGTAGGCCACAACTGCCCCCCCACCCCACTGCCCCCCCACTGCCCCCCCACATAACACACGTGACCCACATCTTGACTGTTCTGAAAATGGTAACATTCTTTCCAGAATGAATGATTGGGCCGAGCCAGTATCATAAAGGATGCGAACACGCTTCCAATTTGATTCTGTTTCACCTAATAATACGTCCCCATCACAAACAAATGGTTCAAATGTGGATTTAACTACTGGATTAAGTGGAGCAACCTCAGAAGAAAGGTCTTGCCGACCAACTAATGCCACACTTTTTGAAGGATTAGTTGAAACGCATTTTTGCATTTCAACGAAGGGCATGTGGCAATGAGGTGACCAACCTTGTGACAATAAAAGCACTCTTTATCAGCTGTACTGGGTGCGTTCTTTGATACCACTGTGGTATCCCTTGATGTCTACCTCGCTTTCTCAGAAAAGCAGAACCAATGCAATTTGGTGACTAATATCAAAATCAGACGAACTTACTTGTGGGTTGCTTCGTGGTGCAGGAGTAGGACTCGGGGTGGAAACATGGATGGGCAACGGTGCGGGCATGTTCACGGCGGGCGCATCGGCAGATGTGGGTTGAAGAGGTGGTTTATTCCTGAGCTCAAGCTCCAATTCCTTGAGTCTGATTGCTCATTGAGTTTCGAGACACATGTACCGAAACTGATTCTGGTACCACTGCTTACCTAATTCCAGATCCAAGTTCCAAAACTTCCTTGACTCCCTAAACATAAATAAAGTGAAAAGATGAACAATATGAAACCAAAATGACCCCCTACCACCCTCCAAGTTAAGTTATTTACAAAATATGTCCAAAAAAATATGTACAATATATTACAACAGGTTATAACAGAATTAAATCAGGAATACTAAGACAGATACAATCAGATTTCGATGCATTCTAAACACAATAACTCACCAATCTCTCTCATAGGAAACTTTACAAGTAGTCAACAAATCGACAAATATATTAACACAAGACAACGAAGTAACAATCAAATGCCACGTAACAAGGAGAATTAATTTGGCAAATAGCACAAAAAAATAACAACGACACAAAGATGTTTGGAGCGTAGCTCATAACTGGGTCAGGTGAGGAAATGGACCAACGGCAAACTCCAATGAATTCGCTCAGGAACGCCCACCTGTAACACAGCACACACATGCACACACACAATAGACACATAAGAGGACAGTATACATGAACTCATAATAATCAGTTAAGCAGACCAATACAATTAGACATCCTTAGGAAAGTGGTTGGGTAATACTGATTAAAAGAGAGAGGAAACCAACCAAACCACTGTAGTGCCAAGGAGTCAAAGAATGCCTAGAGGAAAGGAGATACAGCCCATCAGTTTGGGGAAGGCTATAAGACTCCAAGAGATTACAACTCTGTCCCTCCACTGTAAGACAAATCATCTACAAATGGAGGGGATTCAACATGACCACAACTCTACCTAGAAGTGGACGGCCATCAAAACTATCATAATGATCATATAATCGTAAATGTACATGCATCTACAATCAGACGAAAATTAAACATGACAGAAGCCTCTGCTCTCAAAAAAGAACATTTCAACTTTATCAGAAAGCATTTGGACAAACCAGAGGCCTTTTGGAAGTCCATTCTTTGGACAGATGAGTCCAAAATAGATTTATTTGGTCATAATCAAAGCTGCCATGTTTGAAGAAAAGCTAAAACTGAATTCCAGGAAAAGAACCTCCTCCCAACGCTGAAGCATGGTGGTGAAAATGTGAAGTTCTGGGGCTGCTTTTCTGTCTCCAGGCCAAGACGACTCCATATTTTGCAGGAAAACTTGAATTCTTGAAGAGAATCTCCTGCCATCAGTCAGAGAGCGGAAGCTGGGCCGAAAATGGGTGATGCAACTAGACAACGACCCTAAGCATTCAAGCAAATCCACCAAGGAATGGCTTATAAGAATGAGGGTTCACATTGTTGATTGGCCTAGTCAAAGTCTGGATCTCAATCCAATTGAAGTGTTGTGGCTAGACCTGAAGCGAGCGGTTCATGCCAGATGTCCTTTCAACCTCTCTCAGCTGGCTGAGTTCTGCAAGAAGGAGTGGGCAAAAATCCCCAAAGACAGATGTGAGAGACTGGTCAGTGGTTACAGAAGACATTTGGTTGAAGTAATGGCTGCAAAAGAAGGTGCCATAAGCTACTAAATAAAATGCTTCACATACTTCTGCACAAGTCAAATTTACAGTTTTTGTAAGATTAACCCCTTTTGTTCAATAAATAATGACAATATATGCTTTTTTTGTTTGTCCATCATTTTGAAGTCTGCTTCACAAATTGGGTTTTTGATGTACATTTGATTAGGTTAGGGTTTTTATACACAATCTGATCATGTCTGGAGGGTTCACAAACTTTTAAGCAGCACTGTATATTATCATATCAGTTTGTAGGTTTAATTTTTAATCCATATTTACAATAAGTAACACTACTGCGACTGCTTTTGATGCAGCAGGAATGACCCACAATAGTGAAATTTTCCATAATCATGAAAATCAAAATACTGCCCTAAACTGGCAGAAAAGCAGTGAAATCCTCCTAATGCGTGGCATTAAATATTTACCCAGAAATCAACATGGCGTGGCATTAGCTTCACATTCTCCATATGCTACATTTCTCTGCCAAAAATGCTGCCTAAAGGTTTGTTTTTCAAATGTAAAGAAATTTTGATTACTTTACCTGTTGCGAGTTATATCTGTCGAAATTTCTTGACACCCGTTTTAATACGTTTGAATGCATTTGACTCTATGTCATAGATATGCAGAAATAAGATACATAGATATCAAATTAAATGCATTTGAATGCACTCTAGCAAAATGGCCTGTTTAGGCCGATGAACATATCACACAGGAACATAAAATGTACCGGATTAGATTAATTTTTTTTTAACAAAATTTATGTATTTTGGTATAAGATGTTGATCTCTAACTTTTTATTTGTTGACATACATTTAATTGCACTTTTCAATGAATTTAAGATGTTTGTTTAATCCTGTTGCATTCAAGGTTCAATGATGTGAAAATTCCTCTGAAACTCGTAAAATATTTACTTAGTTACTTACTAATACTTACTAACCCTAACACTAACCCTAATTCAATTAAATTTGATTTATATAATATGGTATATAATAGGCAACATCATGGGACAGTGCTATAAGGGATTTGCAATAGTACCATGAACTACACAACAAGCAAAAGCAGCATACATGCATACAAACATAAAATATATGCAGTAAAATATTGGACGTTTATAATTTACAAAACCTTAGTCTAAGTTAGACATCAGCAGTCGCAGTCTCAAATATAATACATGCATTGTAGTCAAGACCATGACGGACTCGACATGACAGGGTCTTTGATTGCTTGCATATGTATATTTTAACTGCTGTCAACAGAAAACTAAGTGCAGATAAAACATAGATATTACTAATTTCTATAAATCAATCATTAATTTACTTACCTAATTGTCTGCTGTTTCAAATAGTCCCAAAATCAATCTGAATCTCTCTACTGCGTGTAAGCATAATTAGCCAAGCAAACAACGACCAGCAATTTCCAAACTGCCCATGCCCATTTGGAGGGAAATGTTTATAAATCAGCAGTTGTCAATCCTGCCGATAGGTGGCAGTAATGGGATACATAGATAAACAATATAAGTTTATACCTTTGTGATGTGTTTTGTGTATTTTAGATGAATGATGCTATGGGCTTTGAGCTGCCTTGGGTCTATTTTGTCAGTCTGGTCATTTTTGGCTCATTCTTCGTTCTCAATCTAGTTTTAGGAGTTCTCAGCGGGTGAGTAACCTGGTGCTTTATCTAAATGCTATACACACTAAATTAAGAGATGCCGATTATGTAGTGCTATATGTGTGTGTGTCTGTGCATTGTGCCAACAGAGAGTTCTCTAAGGAGCGTGAGAAGGCAAAGGCTTGTGGAGAATTTCAGAAACTTCGAGAGAAGCAGCAGTTAGAAGAAGATCTAAAGGGATATCTGGACTGGATCACACAAGCTGAAGATATCGACCCTGATAATGATGAGGAAGATCAGGAGACCAAACACAACCGTATGTACACACACACTCACATGTATGATTTACAGGGACTCCCCATAGGCATAATGATTCTCATATTGAGTTAATCAAATTTTACATCTCATTCCCCTGCCCCCACCCCTAAACCTAACCCCATGGCTAAATAAGCCATTTGGTTTATGAGGACACAGTAAATGTTCTCATAAAGCATGCTACAAATGTTATTATAAATACACTATATTGCCAAAAGTATTTGCTCATCTGCCTTTAGACGCATATGAACTTAAATGACATATCATTGTTAATCCATAAATGTTGTTAATCCTTCTGGGAAGGCTTTTTACAAGGTTTTTGACAAGAAACGCATTTGTGAGGTCAGACACTGATGTTGGACGAGAAATCCTGGCTCGCAGTCTTCACTCTAATTTATCCTAAAGGTGTTCTGTCGGGTTGAGGTCAGGACTCTGTGCGGGCCAGTCAAGTTCTTCCACACCAAACTCGCTCATCCATGTCTTTATGGACCTTGCGTTGTGCACTGGTGGGCTGTCCCCAAACTGTTCCCACAAAGTTGGGAGCATGGAATTGTCCAAAATCTCTTGGTATGCTGAAGCATTCAGAGTTCCTTTCACTGGAACTAAGGGGCCAAGCCCAGCTCCTAAAAAAACAACCCCACACCATAATCCCCCCTCCACCAAACTTCACAGTTGGCACAATGCAGTCCGACAAGTACCGTTTTCCTAGCAACCACCAAACCCAGACTCGTCCATCAGATTGCCAGATGGAGAAGTGTGATTTGTCACTCCAGAGAACGTGTCTCCACTGCTCTAGAGTCCAGTGGCGGCGTGCTTTACACCACTGCACCCTATGCTTTGCATTGCATTTTACATACATTTACATACATTTTACTTGGCCTACCACTTTGTGGCTGAGTTGCTGTCATTCCCAATCGCTTCCACTTTGTTATAATACCACTGAATAGTTGACTGTGGAATATTTAGTAGCGAGGAAATTTCACGACTGGACTTGTTGCACAGGTGGCATCCTATCACAGTACCACGCTGGAATTCACTGAGCTCCTGAGAGCGGCCCATTCTTTCACAAATGTTTGTAGAAGCAGTCTGCATGCCTAGGTGCTTCATTTTTACACCTTGTACACTTGTAAACCACAAATAACAGTACATTCACACATACATACAGTCGGCTTTCGGCTGTTTACATGGCCTGTTTGTTTAAGCTCTGTTAATGCTTTGCATTCACACACACACAATATTTTTTCACAGTTCATTCTAGGGTCTCCATCATAAGCAGCATATATAAAGATGTCCTAGATTTTGGCCAAGGTTACATTACATTACATTTACGTTACATTTATGCATTTGGCAGACGCTTTTATCCAAAGCGACTTACAACCCACAACTTTTGTGTTGCTAGTGCAATGCTCTACCAACTGAGCTTTTTTGTTGCTCAGCCTTAGGTTACTTAGCTCACAAGTCTCATGACTCCATCACAAGTCTCAGGTTACTTAGAATACAGAATTTAAATGACTATTACTTAAGTTGTTTTGATACCAAGCTTTCTAGGTGTATGAAAAGAACAAGTGAGTTTTTTGCTACTTACTAAAAAGATTGTGTGATGCAGTGATTAATATTTAAGACTAGAAAAGCTAAAAATATATCAGCTATGTCAGCTGATGGTGACATCATGTCCTTAGGAAGCAGCCAAGCTCTTAGATCTTAAGTCTGTTCATCTGAAAATAGTACTCTATGAGGAGGGTTACAGACACACTTGGGAGAAAGAAGAAGGATTTCTGGGTGGACAGTTTCCATGAAGCCAAATTCCTTATAACATGCAGAACAGTGCCTTTGTGGACAACTGACAGACTTTGGTTGACTACCACCAGTACATAGATATCAAATTAAATTACTTTTTTTTCACATCACCAGGGGCACAAGTGTCTTGGTGACTAAAAGTCTTGAGAGAATGCTCTGTGTGGGTTGTAGCAAAATTTTGACAGCCTAAACTTTCTATGGATCCATCTGCAGCATGATGAAATTACACTGCTAGATTTTAAGGAAGAACCAGTCTTCCCTGATGTGCTGGAGTATGTATTTAACATATTGGAAATGTTCAGTGAGGTTATGAGACTATAGGCTCCTCTCAACATTTCCAGGGCAGCGGGGACCAGGTAAAGAAGGTAGCAATGGTTCATGTGATGTAGATCAAGGCTTGTTAGTCTATGCAAGCCTGTAACTCTTTGTCTTTCATGGCTATAAAGAAAAAACTTGAAGTGGCAGGCGATGTAGATGGGCAGAGTACATTTATATTTTGCAGATGTTTTATCCAGGGTGACTTACAAAAGTAAAGAAGACAATGACGCGATATATCATAGAAAGGCAATAACCTAAGAGGTGCACAGTTGTACAGTTGTACAAAATTACAAAGTTCTAATAACTGTTTGAGAGATACCTGCTAAGGAATAGAGAAAAAATGATACATTTTCTTTTTCTTACCTTGTAATATAGGGAGAACATGTTAGTATCATGCTAGCATTATCCTAGAACATGCTAGTTTACAGTGCATGTTCACCATGTTTTTGCTTAGTTCAGCGTGTGCTTTGGGAGAAATAGACTCAGCACCTGAACTCTCACTGCTGTTCCAGCTACACTTTTGTTGTCTTATTTCTGCACACTTTTTGCATCCATTCAATAGTCATGGACACTAGATTCAGACAGTCACATGCTCAACTCCATAGCAAGATGTTCCTTTGTGTCAGATCCGTTGTGTCCATCCCCACAGACCACACAGCCCCTGACACATTTGTTCACACTGGTTTTCGGGTGAGGTGGCTTGTCCACCCCAAGCCATCTCGTTCGGAGAGCATGCTGCTTTAACCACAAGACAACTCACCTGTTGCACTGCTTTCTTAGAGTGGGGCTCAGGAGGAGGCAGACACAGAATTAGCGATGGTGTTCTCTCAGACAGCAGCAAATATTGGGCTTGAGTGTAAAACCTCCACCTTCCCCAGAGCAACGCAGCTTGTTGGTTTCTGGGGTCATGGAATGGTATGCAACCTTGTCTGAGTTAACAGTCATGGAGCACACTTTGTGTGCTCTTCCACCCTCACTACCCTCGATGGAGGGGTGGCCAGTAAATGTGTGATCGCGGTACACTGGTGAGAACCTACACTGCCTTGGGACAAGCTGCTTCTGCCCTCCACACTATGGCGATTCTGCTGGTCCACCAGGACATGCATGAGGGTAGGTCAGACCCATGGGTCATGCAAAAGCTGCACACTGTGACTGATTGTTATTCCTGCTCATTTCGGGTCTGTTCGTCCAGAACAGCTTTGCTTTTACATCCTACACCTGACAAGAGCTTTTGGATATAAGCTCATTCAACTACGGATGTTTTATTAATGATCTTCGACCCCGAAATACAAAGAACAACCGACGCTTCGCAGGCAATTGGCCGGCCGGAAATGCTCACAGGCGGTGCAGAGACCGTAAACAAAGGTGGGGTAAACGCTGAGGGCTAAGGGCTAAACTAAGGCTAACACCGCACCGGCTTTCTCTACCCAGCATTTTTCTTGCTAATGTGCGGTCTCTGGTGAACAAAATAGATGAGTTACGACTCCGGATTATTAATAACACAAGACTTATGGACTGTAACATCATGATATTCACAGAAACATGGCTACACAGCGGTATACCCAACAATGCTATCTAGCTAGTTGGACATCACAGTCTCTGGGCGGACAGAACAGCAGATGATACCGGTAAGACAAGAGGCGGAGGCTTGTGCATTTATGTGAATAAGACTTGGTGTATGAACTCATTGTTGGAAGACACTGCTCAGCTGACCTAGAGTATCTCATGGTCAAGTGTAGACCGTTCTATCTGCCAAGAGAGTTCACCTCCATGATAATAACAGCTTCAAATATTCCACCGGATGCTAATGCTAAGCTTGCTATGAACGATCTCCATGCAGCCATTAGCAAACAACAAACTGCACACCCCGAGGCTCCCCCACCTGGGACAGTCTGACCACCTTTCTTTGTTTCTCACGCCCAAGTATACACCACTCATCAATCGTGTTAAGCCATCAATGAAGACCATCAAAGTGTGGCCGGTGGGGGCAGATTCTGTACTCCAGGACAGGTTCAAAGACACAGAATGGAGTACGTTTGCCTCTCAGGCTACCTGTGGATCTCACATAACCATTGACTTGTATACGCACTCAGTACTGGAACATATCAACACCACAATTGACAGTGTTACCACAAAGATAAAGATCACCACATACCCAAATCAGAAGCCATGGATGAACAAGGAAGTGCAGCTTCTGCTAAAGGCACGTAACAATGCCTTCAAATCAGGTGACGCACAGGCCTACAGTATGTCCAGGGCAAACCTGAAAAGGGGCATCAAGAAAGCAAAGCACAGCTACAAGCTGAAGGTGGAGAAACACTTTGTTAACTCTGACCCCCGACGCATGTGGCAGGGCATACAGGTCATTTCTGACTACAAACCCAGCAACTCCACACAGACAGCCATGAATGTGTCCTTCCTCAATGAGCTAAATGACTTTTATGCTCGTTTTGACAAGAACATTAAGGAAAAGACTGCTAAAACTCTACCCTCTGAAGATCTACACAGTTTAACATTCACCCCCACAGACGTCCATAATGCACTGAGCCATATCAACACCCGTAAGGCTGCTGGTCCTGACGGCATTCCTGGATGTGTTCTTAGAGCATGTGCTGAGCAGCTCACAGGGGTTTTTACGGACATCTTCAACCTGTCCCTTGCCCAGGCAGCAGTACCAGCAAGCTTCAAGACCACCTCCATAGTCCCAGTGCCGAAACATTCATCACCAACGTGCC
>JAZGTJ010011317.1:0-10282 GCA_036877575.1 Botia almorhae
TTTCCAGCAGCTGAGGAGTATTCATGTGGGCGGGGCTTGTTCTGACCATGATTGTGCCGGAGGTTTTTGTGTGAGTGTCGGGCAAAGCAGGAAGTGAGAGATCGTGAACTGCAGTCGCAAGCCCCATCCTTAAAAAAAATATGGAGAGATATGATTAGCATTACAGCGTTTGCTAAAGGAAATTTTTTTTAAATCAAGATTAATTACAGTACTGATCTATTAAAGCTGCAATCCATAACTTCTGCCTCTCTGTCGCCATCTCTGTTTAAAACATAAAATTGCAGGTTCCTTTACATACTTGACTGTATGTATGCTGACATTGACATTTGACATTTGACATCAAATTGACATTTGACAATTTTTAACCAAATGAAGTTCTGGATTGCAGCTTTCATTCTCCATCATGTTTCTGAGTATAAATGAGTGACTCACCTCCTGGCTCTTGTTTTTACCGATCAAACCCTTGCTGACGTGACTCTGGCTGCAGACAGAATCTTCTTTTTGGCCTTGTTTCATAAATCTGCGGTTAACAATCTTAGTGATGCTGTCATTTCTCACCAATGGCACAGCTGGTATACGAGACGGAGGGTGTTCAGATTTCTTCGAACCCACCAGACCGATGTGTTCCCTGCGTGCCACTGGTGCTTTCTCCTCTTTGGGGTTGGTCTTCTCTCCACGACCACACACATTGCGCAGAAACTCCTGGACCAGACCGTACTTGTGGATTCCTGCATTTTTCCGGCTTCCGGGTTTATCACCGGCTGGTGATGAGGCCGTACTCGATCTGCAGGTTGTGGAGCGAGACCAGGAGGAACCTGAGGAACCAGGCTGGGACAGGTTCCACAGACCACGTTCCTTAGTGCCATAGTCCAGCCTGGATGAGGAACTCAGAGAAGAAGAGGAGGATAAAGAGGAAGTGGTGAACGAGGAAGAGGAGAGGGGTGTGGAAGAGGAAGCTGAGTGTCTGCGTTGGATTTGTGGAGTTCTGGTATGTAGTTGAAGGCGCTCGGTTGGATCAGATGACAAAGAGGTTGAGACCTGCTGGGTCTTTGCAGACACAAAAGACGTTACCCGGGGTGACCAGTGCTTTGTCGTGCAAAGACTTCGAGGGCAATCTGTCTGTAGCCCAACGGTGGTCACCTGTGGCTGTGACTGAGTCTGAGTTCCTATACTGACAACACTCACCACACAGCTCCCAGAATCCTTTGCTCTTTTCCCTTCCAGAGAGCTGGACCGGGAAGATTGCAGCACGCTGGCAGTGATTTCCTTCATGTCGTCACTCAGGTTGGCCGAGACATCTAAACTATTGAAACCCAGGTGAGATGGAGAGCCCACACTAGAGGTCGGAGGTCCAGAAGATGATGGAGAGCTGATGATTGAATCTCTCTCCACCAAACTTTGGCAGTCAAAAGTCAGGCTACCCAGCCAGGTTTCATATGCCGAGACCGAGTCTCTGTTTACAAGTCCACAGGAAACACCATTGAAATGTGGTTTCTGGCTCTTCTCACTCTCTTCCTCTAATTCCAGCACAGATCTCATATGGATTCTTTTCGCTGATGGAGGGCTGTAGTATATACGAATGCCAGTCCTCTCTGGAGCAGTGTGGCTTCTCCGAGTTGGATCTTTGCTTAGATTCAGACCAGGAAAACTGGGGGGCATGACAGCACAGTCCCAGGTCTTACAGGGGTCTTCCTGGTCCAGATCAGCAGCCTCTGGACTGATGTACTTCCAGTTCTTGTTGGGTTTTGACGTGCCAAATTTGAGGGCCGCCCTGTTGGGAAAGAACTTTAAATTACTCTAATGAGTCACTGAATGAACAGATCTCAAAAAACAGAGAGTTTTAGAATTTTTATCGTCAAATAATAATACAATACAAAAATACAATACAAAAAAAATACAATAAAAAAAACATTGCTGACCTCCGCATGTGTCCATCATTTTCCATCACCGTGCGACTAGGGGACTGAAAGTGACACAAGAGAGTTTATTTGTATGTTCATATTTATATGTGCTTTATGTAAACATGCTTTTGAACATAAATTAAAAATGAATGAAAATATGGTCTTAACACAACGGCCATCATGAGAACAGAACATCTACATGCAGAAGCAATTCATTACAGATACGACTGGACATATTTGATAAGGTTCGTTATACATTTTAAACACACACACCAATCAAATTAAATAGTGTCTAACACAAGAAAAAAGTGTGTCAGGAAGGCAGTCCGGGATTATAGGAAAATAAACAGCAAGAAAACTTTGATGAAGAACAAACTGTACAAATCCATCTGCTCCTCGTTCTGGCTTAACTCAATACATCAAAGAACTGTTACGGTCTACAGTCCACTTCTGTTGATAGCATTAATAATATTTATAATGACAGCATCAAATAATAATAAGCAGGAGTTTTTGACAAGTTGAGTTTGATTGACAACAAAACTGCTGTCAATTAATATAAACGCTTCTGGTCTAAACATAGCTAACAACTCAATTACAAATACATTTATTTTTATGATTAATTCCTTATACCCCTTATAATATAATATTTTTATAACTGTAACAAAACTATTCCTATTGTTCACTTAATTATTAAGGGTAATGTTATTTGTTTATATTTTGTATGTTACTGTGATGTGACTTCATACGAAGACCAAAGATAAAATCAATTTTATGAAGTAATAAAAGGGTTTTAAAATCTCTCTCTCTTTTCCTCTATATCTGTCACGTGTGTGCCCTTTACTGTAAAGGAAAGTACATTTCCTTTTTGAACTTTGGAGCCCTGATGTGTTTCTCTCTCTGTGGTGAGTGCAGTTTGGCAAAACCCTGTTTCAGATTCGTGATTAAAGCTTATGTCTGTGCCCAGTCTGCTCTCCCACAGTTCCAAAAGGGGATTAGCCTAAATTCTGTTGCCATGCTCTATCTCACAACCCCTTCAGACAGGCTCACGGGACTGTGTGAGTTCCTCCACCCTGTTCCTCTAACAGGCCTTATGGATTAACAGCAAGTAACCCAAATTTGAACCCGAACCCAAATGAACTTACTCTGAAAAATTCTTTGGTCACTATAGTTAAAAATCTGATTGTTACACCCAAAGTGTGCAAGTGTATACCCAGCTAACAATGTTTGGTTGTAAAACATTTTCCTAAGTTTTTCCATTAAGTAACAAAAAACAATAAAAAATGTTATTTTAAATGTCCTAGGAACATTCAACACATTTTTAGACATTGTATTAACTCTATTGCTTTTCAAACTTCAAATTTAAATTCAAATTTTATTAGTCACATACAAGATCATACACAGTACGACATGCAGTGAAATGCTTTATGCGACATGCATAAATGCGACATGCTGCGACATGCAGTGAAACTTCTCCTAATGTTACTGCAAAAATGTTTTGGATAACTGAGAGTTTTGACAGAACTTTTAAAGAATGTTAGTCAACACTGTGAGAACGTTCCCTGTTCTTCAAACAAGACTTACAACCATATTCTGCTACTGCATGAAATTAGCCATAGAAATGCTAACGCTCAGAAACAATATTTTGCATATATTGTGTTTTGTGTGTTTCACTACAAAATCTGCTCTTACCTGCAGTTCCCCATTTTTCTTTGAACTGTCACATTCCGGCCGCATGTGGTTCAGGTGTCGTAAGAGCTCCTGGCCCTCAGAATTCCAGCTTCTCTCGCGGACCTTCAGCTGTTTGGTCAGATCCATGACATCGCTGTATGACTCAGCTAACAGCTGCTGCAGCTTCTCAATGTGGTCCTTCTGCAAAGCCACGTTCAGCTCTGAGGAACCCTTAGCTTCTGCCTTTACACCTTCGAGCTTGTTAGAGGAAAAATAAGGGTTTAGAACAAGAGAAGAACCAGTCCAGTAACAGAATAAACATGTTTTCTGGTTCTCACTCTGCTTTTGAGGCTCTGTAGCTCTGCACACTCCACAGCCCAAGCTGATTTGGCATCTGCAAACTGACGGATAACATGTTGGGCTGCTTTGTGCTGCTCCCACAGTTCATCAAACAGATCCTGCAGAGCTGCTCTGAGGTCAGACAGCAGGGCACTGCTCACCTGAGAAAGACATACATACCTATCATGAATGTACAGTGAATTTTTAGCAAAACTACTGGGAAACTCTAGGTGCGTTACAATCGACACTACTGCATACTACTGTACTATTCTACTGCACTTTTGTAATAATAAGTGTGAGCAATGTATTCACACTACAAAAAGGCAAAGAGACGCTTTATACACTCAATAATCAAAGCTTTTGTTGAGTAACCATCAAGTCGAAATGTCCTGTTTACTCCTAAAATGTAGAAAAACTGTATTTCTCTGGTATTCATGTCACGAGTAATATTTTCTGCTACCTGTCTGCTACCGTTTTCATACCTGACTGTTGCATTTCTCCTGAGGGATCTTAAATTCCCGTGACTCTGTTTCCATTGAAAGGCAACGATCGTTCGGACAAAACATCTGGGAACAAAAGACATATTCCTGAAATTTCACATATTCTCAATAACAAACAAACAAATAAACAAACTCTCACTTTCCTAATCAATCAACGTTCATAACCATAGTAACAACCTAGAGTTACTGCTGATGACTCACTCTGTAAATTTACCTCAAACATGTTCTTCTTTTTTCCTGCGGGTTTCTCTCCCATTTTCCACTGCTGGAGGAACCATCGGAGCTGCAGTGTAAGCAGAACCAGGCTGTCTTCTTCACCCCCACTGCTGAGAGCAATCCTGGAATTATCAATCTTATCTTCACCACCTGGAGGTTCCTGTCCTGCCTGATTCTTTGTGTCATCCTGTTTCCCTGCACATTTTAATATCAACTTCTCCAGCTCAGCTGTAGGAACTCCTGATGTGGAGCTTAACAGCATCTCAAACTTCTCTACAAGAGCACGGAGCTGGGCTTGTAACACCTCCAGTCCATTGGTCAGAGGACTCAACATGGGGTCCAAAAGCCATTGATGGGTCTTGCACTGAGGATCTACCTCTGTTTTGCTCAGGTACGGAGCACCAGGAGGGGTGCTGTGGGTACATGTAGGTGAGAGGCCATTTTTAGCTGGGGCTGTCAGGAACTGGATGGTCGATCTGACAAGCAGCGCTTGGTCATGGATGGCAAGAAGACCTTCTAGATCCTTCATGCCAAGTTCACAGCTGGACTTCTGTTGAGCTTTTCCTTCATCTTTGTTGTCATCAGACAGCTCCTGTTCCCCACCGATTGGTCCCTCTCTTAGCATGTGACTCACGGAAGAGTTCTCTATTTGTTCTTCTAAATTCATCTGGTCCACATGTATACCAGCATGTGTGGCCTTCTCTTTACCCTCCAGATGTTCATCTCTAAGCACACTAGCCATCTCTCCCTGCTCACCAGGGCACATCAATAATCCCTCATCTGCCACCTTCATCATCTCCTCTTCCTCCAGACCTGCTCCTCCTTTCTCACGCAGTTCACTCATTTCTGCCCGCAAACCACGGTTCTCCACCTCTAGCTCCACTATTCTTTGACTCAGCAGCGTGGCTTCCTCCTCCACCAGCCGCAAGTGAACTTTGACCTCTGCTTCTCGGGTGTGGGCAGAATTGATGGTGCCTGCCGCAGCCTTGGTTTCATCTACTTCACCGTACAGCAGGCGGTATTTGGCGAGCTCCTCCCTCATCGTCTCACTCTCCATGGCCATTTTAGTCAGCTTCTTGCACATGAGCGCAGACTCTTCTTTAGCAAAGTGGAGCTGGCACTTCAAATCAGCGCTGTCATCCTGCAGATGTCAAGCAGATGTTTGGAGATACATCACAAACTCCTGAAGAAAACAACCATCAGCTCGGCTCTACAGCTCACCTGTGGAGAAAGCTTCTTCTCAGTCTTGCTGGATGTTGATCTCAAACTTCTCCTTTTCAGAGAATTCTGTAGATACACAAATTGTTTAGATCATTCCAGCCCCAACATGTATTCAGACTTTGAATGCTTAAGTCACGTGTTTTAATTAATTGTCATTTTAAAGGATGTGTGAACCCAGCTAACAGGGAATGTTTTTATAATGTTGGCTAACGTTCTCTAAAAGTTCTCTTAACGCTATTGAACGCATTCTTGCGGTAACGTTAGTAGAACATTTTTTAAACATTATACATCATATATCAAGCTGTTAGTGGGACGTTTTAAAAACGCTACAGAATTTATAAAGTTCAAATGAGAACTTCCTAGAACATTCAAAACAACATTAACATTTTGTAACTTAATGGAAACGTTAGGTAAAAGCCTAAAATTGTTAGCTGGAAGTCAGTTCCCTTTTACATTTTGTATAGAACTGCGAGAATGTAAATGTCTTATCATTTTAAAATGAACAAACATCTCTCTTTATCTGTTCTTGTGTTACGTTTCTGTTAAAAGCCACTTGATTTAATACTCTGTTATGTAATGCAAAGACAGTTACAGATATTTATGTTTGGCTTAAGTGTCCAAATATTTTTTGGGGCCACTGCAAGACAATCCATAAAACAAGCTTCTGCTATCGTGAGATGTCCTCCTATGGTCATACAGTAAGTGTTCTGATGTATAACATTCATCACTGCTGTTATTTTCCACTCCGATACCCAGTGAATATGTTTGACTGAGAGAAAAGCATGTACCTGGTAAACACACTAAATCAATGAACTGAGGTGGCAGAGTCCCAAATTACACGGCACCAAACATTCACACTGCGTAGAATATGTCAAGAATGCTGCCTAGAGTCAGTCTGTCTGTCTGTCTGTCTGTCTGTAGCTCTGATAGCAATCACAGTGCCACAAGACTTTTAAAGTACTAATAGCAGAGGACCCAGCTGACAGGGAACATTCTCAAAACATTGGCTAACATTCTCTTAAAGTTCTCTCAAAGTAAAAACATTCCTGCAATATGTCGGCAGGGTTTTTTATATTTCATATATTAAAAATGTTATTCTTAAGTAGTGGAACGTTTTAAAAATGTTACAAATTTAAAAAAATAATAATTTTATAACCAAAACGGAACATTCCCAGAACTTTCAAAATAACAATTTTTACTTTCTTACGTTCTTACAACCCAAAAGTGTTATCTGGGGAGAAGCAAACAGACAATAATATATCTACATATATCTTTCTTAAAACAAAAATAACCAAGAGTTTCATAACGGACCTGTAACACCATGAGAAATTACTTTTATTTTCCAAGCAAGCCAAAATGATTTTTGCAACATACATTGCTTTTGAGATTAGTGGGCTAAATCGCTCATTGTTCACTTTACTGAGTGGTTACACAAACTTTGAGCCAATGATGAGCACAGTGCTTCACGATTGCAAGAAGTCTTTTGACTCTTAATGGAGCAGTAACAAATGTCGTGTGTAGCTCAGGTGATGTCTCGCTCACATGAGGTCTTCGTAATCTGGTTGTAGCTGATTTGTTCTGCTGGTGAGGATCAGGAATGTGCAGCAGTCGTCTGAGCTGAGCTGTTGTGATCCACCTCTAAGCACCGAATCCTGGATTAAACCGCGTATGTGCCGATTTTAAAGACCTACAGGTCGTTGCCAATAAAGGCTGGTGGTGTCGGCCTCCATTTTTCATTAATATGAAACAGTGAAAGTAAAAGGAGATCAGCTAGAGAGGATTTAAACATGCCTTGATTTTCATCAACATCTACAAGTTTTAAACACAAATGCGGTAATTGCACGTCATGCGGTCCTCGGTTAAGCATGTGATGTCTGGCTTGCAGCCAAGACTTGGCTCTCCTCCTCAGACGTATTTATAGTTTAGTTACTTTGACACTCTCTCCTCACTCTTGTCTTTCAATTGCCCCTGTGGTTTTTCTTTGTTCTTATTCCCTCTCTCACTGTATCCACAAGTGAGTAATGACAGCTGCGGTCTGAATTCCCACCCTTAGATCATACTATGCCCCACCCTAGAAGTCAGCTGTCGGATACACCCCCTACAGCTGGGCTAAAGGTCAAACTGTCTCCCAAACTGCATCATGAAACCAGGGAGACTAGGAAACAAAACTACAAGCCTTACTGTACAGTGATATACTGTAAACAGGTGTGAAATCTAATGACACAAATTTTTGTATAATAAAAATATTAGGACGTTATTCATACACACAGATTCACAGATTCATACACACAGATTCATACAAGCAGATTCACAGATTCATACATGCAGATTCATACACACAGATTCACAGATTCATACACACAGATTCACAGATTCATACACATAGATTCACAGATTCATACATGCAGACTCATACACACAGATTCATACATGCAGATTCATACACAGATTGACAGATTCATACACAGATTCACAGATTCATACATGCAGATTCATACACAGATTCACAGATTCATACAAACAGATTCACAGATTCATACACACAGATTCACAGATTCATACATGCAGATTCATACACACAGATTCACAGATTCATACATGCAGAATCACAGATTCATACATGCAGATTCATACACACAGATTCACAGATTCACAGATTCATACACACAGATTCACAGATTCACAGATTCATACACACAGATTCACAGATTCATACACACAGATTCACAGATTCATACACACAGATTCACAGATTCACAGATTCACACACACAGATTCACAGATTCATACACACAGATTCACAGATTCATACACACAGATTCACAGATTCACACACACAGATTCTATGTGGGATTTAATGCAGCTATTTATTGATGTTGAGCAGCACAGCTTTCATTGTACCTCTCTTGATTTGTCCATCTCGGTTTGCAGGACCTGTTTCGCCACCTCCAGACTCTGCAGCCGTTCCCGCAGTTCCTCGTTTTCCCATTCCAACTGGGAATTTCTCTTCTGAACGGCTTCAAGCTCACCATGCAAGCGAACGGATACACTCTTGGCCACCTGGAAAAACAACATTTGTGCAGATTCGTGTAAACGTACTGCAATTATATGTTCATGCTAATGGGTTTAATATGGTAACGTACCCCGTGTGTCAGAGGTTTTGTTCAAAGTGCAATGCTCCACCACAGCTACATAATATCAAACACAAGAATCTCTATTCCTGGAAATAATGACCCAGGAATTACATCTAGACTGTTTTAGGAAGATTGCACAGGGTGCATTTGGTTACCATGTTTTTCTGCTGTTGCTAAGTGCTGTGGTTTGTGACGCTGAGGACGTGATGCGTTTAGTTTACAGTTGAGATTTTACAAGGCGGCTGGAGTCTCCCTCAAAGCCCCTCCCTTCCTATCAGGTTTCTCATAGGCTTGCTAACGATCGCTAACGATGCCTGAGGAAAACGTTCAGATTTCATGTGATTCAGTGCATGACTGAGTCCTTCTCAGAAATAGCTTAGGTAACTGAGTACATTATCAGCACCGCATGTTCCATCAGAGTCTCCTCACACTCATGGTTTCTCTGCATTGCAAAACCATGAAAAACCATTAAAAAGTTAATGATGGAAATGGAGAGGAGGACACACTAAAGGAGATGCTTAGACTGCAGAACACTCTCGTGGGGGGGGGCAGTGATGGGCACACACACTGGCCCAGTTTGGGAAAAGAGGGTGTCATTTCTCCCACATGCTTTTAAAATAGATTGACCATGAACACTAGCAGCTGTGGCCCAAGACTTCCTCATTTGGATACAGTCCTTGACACATAAACATACACATGCAAACACACATTACTTTCAGCCTAGATTATGCACGTGGGGTTCAAAAAACACTTCCAAAGCTATTAGATTCAAAATCGAATACAATGAAAAATCAAATGAAACATTGTTAAATGTTATAATTAATAAGAAGTATTTACAATTATGCACTATTTATGAGCCATGAACAAACGTGTTGCTGGATGCCACTGAACCAAAAAGCGTAACAGTACTGACAAAATAACATTAGACACATTAAACAAAAGGCAAGCTAGGAAAGTGTGTCATGTGCTTGTAAAAAATAAACAAGGGGAACAAAAGGGACTTTTTTGTCTGGCAAAGGGGGCAGATTTCAAAGAAAACAAGCATTTTATATGGGTTGCCCTGCTGTGTAGGTTTTTAATTTGTAACGTTCCTACGGAAAGCTCCTTCTCTGATTGGCTGCAGAGTTTAAACTAAAAAATGCTCATGCGTGCCACAAACTGAGCTACACTGATCACCTGCTAAACAGAAGTGAGGCCCGAGTGCACCATGTACCGTAAAAACAGAGAGCATTGACTCACATAGTGACTTACTATACATCATTTAAGTATTAAGCAATTCTGATAAACATCCTCTACCTAAGAA
>JAZGTJ010011318.1:0-17076 GCA_036877575.1 Botia almorhae
TGTAATAATGCATCAAATCTTACCTGTGACAATGACTAATGCTGTGACGAGATTCCACATCACACAAAGTTTCATTTCTCTTTTGTAACAGGATACATAAAGTATATATCAAATGTAAAACAACCTCCAAGGTCCAGAAGAATCGCTCTCCACCAGAGAATAGTGTCATGTAAACATTATTTACAGCTTTCTAAAACAGAAACATTCTGATGTGCTTTCTGGCATGTGTCTCTGTGTTTGGTTATCAGTGTCTAAAACAAAGCTACCACATCCTCTGTGGTCTGAGCACATGATCTGAACCCAAGCAGATGTTTTTTACAGTATTTTACATTAAAGCATATTTCCGCAAGTGCAACAGCAGCACAAATAACCACAAACGTATTTCTGTCCAAAGATTAAAGCTTATCACAACTGCAAGCGCACCACCGTCGTGCCACTTTATGTTTTGCACTTGTGAGTATTAAACAAACATTTATGGTAACGTGTTAGTTCCATTGACAAAAAGGAGGTCATAGTGGTTTTAATTCAGTGAGTCCTGCGGAAGTCAACACTGTAATACATTTCAGAATTTGTCATTTGAACAATGTCCAATTAATGATCGATTCACTCGAAGTCAGTTCTGTTTAATGAATCGACAACAATGGTTATGGAAACAACAAAAGAAAAACTAAAGTCTCTTGTAACTATAATTTGTTATACTTTACCTGTCAATTTCCTAGTCTAAAACATGGTAAGAAAATATGCCAGGGAGAAACAGTGTTTTATAATTTAAATGTTTTAAAGGCTATTGTAAAGAGTGTTAACTGTAAATGATGGTCTTGATGTATTAATAATTATGGAACAGAGGTCGGTCATATGAAAACACAGTAGGCTGTGCAGCTTTTTTCATTGATAAAAGGATATTTTTCGCCCTCTGGTGTACAATTGTAATATATGAGATATATTTCAACGAAAAAAAATACCACAATGGATTTATTCTTTCTAATTCAGAATCTTTAGCTTTTTTATTGCTACAGATTGCTACAGATTTGACAGAAATGGACAAAGAACAACACAGCGACACAAAGATGATGTTGTATGGTTACACAGGTCAGGAATTTTGTTAGTTTGAAAAACTAAACCAAATGAATTCTTTAAAAATTGCACATTTATGGTGCAATACTGAGGTAGGGAAATGAGAGGAAATTTTTTTATCACAATGAAATATGTACACCAGCAATCTAAATCTGTTACTGCTGTCATTGAGTTATGAGTCTATTCACGAGTAACGGAGTATATAAACAATTATTGTATAGCTGGCATTCTCATCAACATGATTACACAATTCATGCTAAAATGCAACAATGACAGTATTCATTGGATGTGTTGTGGCTGGAATATGTGAGCCAAAAAAGAGTGAGGGGCTCTTTAAATAAAGGAAGTTGCAAAGTGCTTGAGCTTTTTTGGCACAAATTTTATGCTTTGTGACTTCTTAATAGCTACCCGAATATCCTGCCAAACTCACTAATTTTCTAGTGATGAGTATATCAGAACATATGACAACTAACAGTAATCACAGTACCTGCGCAAACAATTAACTCCCCTGCACAGTTTCCTTCATATTAAAAGTGTATATTGTAATGGTGAGTCAGACTGGTTAGGATCCATCTGCAGCACAATTTATTTACAAAGTCAACAGGCAGGGTTAGCAACGGCAGACAAACACAGTGGAGGTAAAACAAGAGAGTAGTCGGTAAACAGGCATGGGTCAGGGCAGGCAGCAAACAATCAGAATCGATAATGCAGTGCAAGATCAGGGCAGGCAGCAAACAATCAGAATCGATAATGCAGTGCAAGATCAGGGCAGGCAGCAACGATAACGGTAATACAATTCAATGGATGGTTCCCTCTGGCGGCGCGGTGGAAAAGAGGCTGGAGCCTCCACCGAAACAGAGCCCCTCCCCCTTGTGAGCGGCTCCTGATGGGAAAAGGTCTACCACGTGGGCGAGGGGCCGGCTTTTCCAGCCGGTAAAAAAAGTTAACCCTAGTTGACCCTAGTTTTTTTAGTTTACCCTAAAAAATTGAGTAATGGTTACTTGATAACTTGAGTGAACATTACTTAAAGATACGAGTGGTTCTAATAATTATTTTAAGTTGAATCTACTTAATGTTTTAAATTTCTGTCCATTTACTTCACTTATCTGTTTAATTAAATTAGATACAAAAAGCAATTCAAACAAGTTTTCCTTGTTTTAATTTACAACTCAAAATACAACAATACAGTGAAGACAACTTTAAAACAAGCATCACAAGCAATAAATAAATAAATAAACAAGCAAACAAGCATTAACACTGTATCTTCTAAAATAAAAATACAATTAAAGCTAATGTTGAACAAAATGTGACCTTAAATCTGGCCTTATTCCACATTACAGTGACAAAAATAAATAAATGAATGAATTTCAAGAAAAATAAATAAATCCAATCAAAACGTTCCAAAATTCTTGTGGATGACACCATTTCAAACTGTGACTGCAAGCTGATTCTTCAAAGAGTTTTTGGTGCCAGCTCAACCTTTCCAAAGTTAAGAAATACCTGCTGGACAAAAAGGTAGGTGTTTTTCATACACTTTGGATAGTTCAGGTATAGGGCATAAATGAGTCCGAAAAGAAGACAGAGGGCCTGAGGCAGGTTTTCTGCTTGCATCACTGAATTGCCTTCCAAGATTATATTCTTCCAAGATTTTTTTTTAATATTGCCTTCCAAGATTATATATATTATAAGTGAAATATTCATTAAACGATTCTGAAAATTAGCAGCAGACAGTCTTCATTAATGGATTAATTTACACCTGCAACATTTACAACAATTTAATTACTTACAGAGCAGGTCTTAAAGAAGGCAGATGGGTCATCCCCAAAATGACAGGCAGTCCACGAAGGCAAAGGGACCTAACATGTGTTGGCTTAGTGGTCTGGAAGATATTGTACAACACAGTTTGGTTGGGATACAGACATGTATTTAAATACTAAACCTCCCACAAAATATATAGATTTTGAGAGATAAACAACAGGAAAAAGATGTACACAAACAGGAAGGGAGAGAACAGATGGACCTTTCCTCCAGTAATCTCCCTTCCTGTTTGTGTACATCTGATGAAAAATAAAATATAGTATAGCAAAAATAAAATATAACATGAAGACACTTAAGAATGAAGAAGACAAGAACAAAAAAAACAGCGAAGTAGACAAAACAAATGAGTGTAAAAAATAATACAAAGAAGACAAGAGATAATGACAACAGTCAAATAGAGTAGACTGATGTAGACAAAAAAAATACCAACTTTGTCTGACGCAAAAGCTCAGCCAAAATCTGACCAGCAAGGCCATTCTTCTTTCTAAAGAGATCCATCAGATTTAGGGCATGATGCTCTGAGATTTTTGCCGACCACTCGGTTGAACTCGTAAAAAATCTGAAATATAGAACACAGCAAACCATATTAGGCCATGGTCAACACTACATGATTTATGTGTTAGTGCTGACCACCCCCAAATGATCATAAATAAATATCCATTGTCACATATACTGATTTGTGTGGTAAAATACTCAAGTATTTAAACAAAAAAAAGGCATACTGTACCTGGCTTTCTGTAAACAGAGCTGGCCATCGAAGGACCATCTGGCTGATGTCAGGCTTGCCAATGACAACTTCCTTTCTGCGAAGAGCAAATGTCATGTCCATGTGTTTCTTGATATGGGATCCACTTGGCTTTGTCTTCTTCATTTCATTGACAAGGACCTGACGAAGTCCTTCAAGGTTGTGATCATCAATCCCCTCTGGATTTTCAGGCAAGAAATTTATTTCCCCTTTTTTTGGCTTCTTGATGTCTTTGTTAGGAGGGTCGCCAATTGTTCTGTGCCTCCCATGTTTACCAGCATTAATACTAACTTCAAGTCAACCCAGCTTGCGCATTTTGTTCCTATAATTACACATCTTGAACTTTAAACTATTTTTCCATCCTTCCCAGCCAGAGGATGAGGCTGGCTCTTTAAGACATGGGTGTGTTTGTACCAAGGCTTTTGAAACAGCATCAAATTCTTCCTTTGTTGGATATGCTTTAAACCCATACATGGTCTCAGCCAGTTTCTCCAGAATATTATGTTTCATCTCTTTAGGGACTTTAAGAGTTGCAGGTTGCCTTGCTGAAGTCAATACTCGACATTAACTAAAAGTTCGGAATGGAAAAAGCATCTGGCCACTGAGAACTTCTATCCAGAGAAGAGGTGGACGGGATCTCTGTGTCTGCCTGGCTGCTCGTTTCACTAAAACATTCAGTTTGTGTAGTGATTGGTTCAAGCTCCATTACTGGGATGATTTCGATGTTTGGCTTCTCTGGAAGCTCTAAAAGATCTGTAAGATTGCACGATTCATTATTAAATTCAGGATCTTTTTACTGTAATGAGAAGCTGTAGTTTGTTTGGAGAGTGCTTTTAAGCCACCCAATCAAATCTTCAAGTCTTTCAGGCCGTTGTCGTCATAGTCATTTTTTTATATCTCCCTCTGAGATGATAACTCTCATGGTTAATTTCTGTTGAACAGCCATCTGAGGGAATAAAGAATAAAGGCATTTTTAGCAGTTAACATATCGTCTCAGTGTCACCAGTTCTCCTTGCACCTTGTATGCCGATAATGGGAAGACATCATTCAGCTCTGAAATTCTAACCACACACATTGAAGTGACATCCCTGCAGAGAAGTTGGTATGATCTCAATTGCTCACAGTACCATGCTGTCATTTTGTGACAGACAAACAAAATGTGTGTGTTAACAGCAACAATCTTTTCAATCTGGGAAAATTCAGAAAGACCCGTGCATGAATCAGGCCTGGATGATACTTGATTGATCTAAACAGACAGACAATGCAACAAGAACTGACCCAGAGTAATTCAGAGTGTTTTAAGTGATTACACTCTGAACATTCATGGAGAAAGTGGCAAGCAAAACTGGGGTGACCTTTGAGATCTCAACTGATGGTTTGAAAAATGAGCTACAATCAAGATGGTAACTGATTGCTTTCTGGTGTTTAGTAGCAAGTGTCATTGCAACATTTTTGAAATTCTGTGCATTGCGAATTTCCCTTTTAAAGAACTTGTGCTTCCCTCCAAAGTGCATTGTCCAAACATTACACAGGGGCCCAAATTTTCTTATTAGCTGAGGGTAGTGTTCTAAATAGTGGTGTTTTGGCTTTAAACGAAATTCAGGAAATGTCGACTAAAGCAGCTGTCTGTGCTCTGCTATCTTACATTCCAGAAAATGCAGTGTCTCTTCAGTATGCCTTGGTGCCACAGCTAGCTCAATAATGTCTTTGAGAAGCATGAGAACTTCCCAAGTGTTGTCACCCTCTGGGACATAGTTACCAATGAGAAATGGAAGAAGCTGTATGAGATACCAGTTCTCATGCACATTTTCACTAATAGTCCTTTTGTTGGAAAATCCCTTTCCAATCACCTGCGGTCTGTCGGTTTTGTCAGCAAATGTGTAATTAAAGTACTTGATGGCATGATTTAACATATCGAGAGTGAAGTAAGTCTTGCCTATCAGGTCTGTGGGGCACAGGGACAACTCAACTGGAGGAGGGTACCCAGTGACCACATGAAAGTGATCGAGATTCTCAGTCAATGGACAGGCACCTTTCACACCATAAGTTTGACTAAATTCTGGGTTATTCCGCACGGGAGTCTTTGTCTCTAAGTTGATAGAAACCAGAACATACCTCTTGCTGCTGAGCATCACCACTTCTAGCATAGCTTACATGTTTCAGTCTATAGTGTCTAAATAGCTGGGACCTTTTTCACAGTGAAAAGAACAATACTTACGCTTCCAATGCATGCCTTCCTGTCACCTGAAATGCAATAAAAAAGTTTAGGATTAGAAAGCATCCAGTATCCAGTGTTCAACATTCATTCAGCTTATTCTATTTTAAACAATGGCTGTATTAAAATAAAAAAGCAGAAAGTCAAGTTTAAATTCACTCACCAGATAAATTAAATTGTGGTCATCCTGTCGCAGTGTGCGCCACTGGAACCACAGTATGTGTTCTACGCGAAGCGGTTAAATGGGACCGTACTACCCCAAGCTGGTAACAAAAATCAACTAATTAACTGCAAACACCACGACCTGTTTAAATTACGTTTTCTATGCTCGCAAAACAATATCTCAATGAAGAATGCTAGAAGAAAGAAAGCCCGCCTCACAGGAGTTAAGGCTTTGCGTCATTAGTCTCTTGCGTGAAAAAAAAACATCTAGTTGACAGGTGAAAGTAACCACGACCTGTTTAAAACATGCTCTTTTTGTTTGCAGCCCCTCAGTAGAAAAAAGTGAACAATAAACCCTTACGGAAAACGCTTCACAAAAGCGGAACTGTGTCCAACCCCTTTAAAAGTAAGAAATGGCCTGAATTGTTTAAAATAATGTTCTTTTTCACATTAACCACAAACATCCATTTGATGAGAAGGAAGAAAAAATGAACAGCCAATGTCATGACTAACTTAGGGCTGCCGAATTCGTCTGTCATGTGCTCAAGACGCACTTATTTTCCAGTAATGTTAACATTACTTACAAACATCCTCTCGACGTAAAAATTTGTGTAGTTGTAGTTGTGTAGTAAAAAAAACAGTGTAGCTAAGACTGTTAGCTAAGTTGATCTCTGTAGAAATGTCCCATTGTACGGGGGCTACTAGTAATCTATTTGGGATAATTGATTCCTGATTAGGAGGGGTGCCCCTCTGATTGCCGGGACAGAGAGTCAGCCTTGGTGGTCTTTGAGCCAGGATAGTAAGTGACTGTGAATTGTAACCTCGTAAAAAATAAAGCCCATCTAGCAACACCAAGTCAAGTCACTTTCATCATCAAGTCTTTTGGCAGAGCGTAGGTATGTTCTTGTTAGGTTAGGTTCTTGCTAGGTTCTTGTGGTCTGTTAATACAGTAAAAGGATGGGAAGCTCCCTCAAGCCAGTGCCTCCACTCTTCCAGAGCTAGTTTCATTGCCAACAGTTCTTGGTTACCCACATCGTAGTTGCGTTTGGCTGGAGAAAGCTTGCATGAGAAAAAGGCACATGGGGTTACCATGACGTTGAGATAGTATAGCGCCAACCCCAGTATTAGAGGCATCAACTTCCACTATGAATAGTAATTCGGGGTCGGGAGCTTGAGAATAGGGGGCTGTGGTAAATCGCCTGTAGAAGTTAGCCAAACCTAAAAATCTCTGTAATTTTTTAACCATTTTGGGTTGTGGCCACTTGGCAACTGAGTCAACCTTCTGTTTGTCTATGGCAACACCATATTTACTAATAATGTATTCTAGAAATAAAGTGATGGGCCGATGAAATTCACATTTTTCTTGTTTTACTTGATAATAATTGAAACTCGAGAAGATGCTTTAGGACTGCTTTAACATGCTGAGTGTGTTTGTCAATCGAATTGAAATAAATCTGGATGTCATCGATATAGACAATCAGCAACTTCTCGAGCATCTCTCTAAACACGTCGTTCATGAACGATTGAAACACAGAGGGACTGTTAGCAAGGCCAAATGGCATGACAAGGTATTTTTAGTGACCAGACGTGGTGTAGAAAGCATTTTTTTACTCATCCCCTTCTCTGATTCTTACTAAATTATAAGCACTGCGGAGATCGAGTTTGGTGTATACTTTGACTTGCCGGAGCTGTTCTAGGGCGGCGGATATTAGAGGTAACGGGTATCTAAATTTTGCAGTTATGTCATTAAGAGCATGATAATCAATACAGGGCCTTAGACCTCCGTCTGTCTTCTTCACAAAGAAGAAACCAGCGGAGGCTGGGGAATTTGATGGCTGAATGTAGCCTTTCTCGAGTTCAGACTCGGGTTGATATAAAGGAAAAATGCGTCCCTTAGGGGGAACAGTACCGGGTACGAGCTCATAGGTGCAGTCCACAGAACAATGTGAGGGTAATTGAGAGGCTTTTCAGGTACCAGGGAATTAACTGGATGATTGACCCTCTGGATACACTGTTGAAAACAGGTGGGTCCCTATTGTTGTAGTTCTACCTCTCTTCAGGAGATGACAGGTTTGTGTAGTTTGAGCCAGGGAAGATCTAAAACTATAGAGTGATGAGGAGAGGGTATGACATAGAATTGTATCTCTTCTGAGTGAAGGAAACCTATGCACAGCTTAACATGTTCAGTCAATTGAGTAGATCCACATTATCCAGGGTCGTTCTGGGTCTAGTGCCTCCGCAGTTAAAGAGCATTTAGAAGGAGATAATGGTATCTGATATTTCTGAGCAAACTCACTAGACATGACGTTACCTGCAGCTCCTGAATCAATCAAAGCCAGGGTCTCTATGGTCTGGTCTGCTATCATTAGGTTTACTGGTAACGTAATACTAGCGTTGGATTTTAACGAGATGGAAGTGACACTCACCGAACATTGATCTGGGTTTGGTTGAACATGATACTTTGAGGTGACCTGGGTTAACACAGTATAAGCACAGGTTGTGCTGGATGTGTCGAACTCGCTCCTCCAGTCAGTTGGGTATATCCCAGTTGCATGGGTTCTGTCTGCGAAGGACTTTCGAGTGGCTGAAAATTGTTAACTCAAACTCCCCAAGATTCCTGCCCTTGTCCCTACATGTGAGCTCGGACTGGAGTTCTGCATTCAATTCCCTGCGATTGAATTTAAGGGTATCTTCTACCCAGTTAGTCTGTGCTGCTAGGGTGTGAAACAATAGAGCATATTCGTTTTACCCAGAGACTGGGTGATCTCCCCTCACCCAGGTGAGATCACCCAGTCTCCCCTGGGTGATAGTTATTAGTTGTTCCCCCGGGCTCCTTCCTCCTGCTGGGTGTTCGAACACCTCGCAGAAGCACAGCAGGAAAACATAGGGAACACTGAGCCATCCAGCCTCAACGCAGAAATGTCGCTAAGGGCAAAACACGATTTTGCACTAAACTGGTGTAAGAGTCCGGTTTATACAGAGAGATGGTAATGGCAAACAGGTGGCAAACAGGAAGTGACCAGGTAAGTGCATGATGGGAGTTGTAGTTTGGCAGGATTCCGGTTAGTACTCTGGCGATGATTCCCTCTGGTGGCACAATGGAGAAGAGACTGGAGCCTCCACCGTAACATATATGCTGTACAGTAATACAATAACACAGACTACAAATTTATATGTTGTTTACAGACCTTTAGTGGACTTACATATTACGTATTTCTATTTAAAGGTGTAACGAATAGTCAGAGGTTTTAGGATCCATATGCAGTTTTTATTAGAATGGTCAAACAGGTGAGGGTAATCAACAGTAAACAGGGATAACACAGCCGAGGCAAATCGTAATCGTAGACAAGCAGTGGTTGAGACAGGCAGCAAACAATCAAAAACCAGAAACAGTCCAAAAGATCGAGACAGGCAGCAAGAATCAAAACGATAAACAATCCAATAAAAGGGCAGGCAGAGAACAATCGATAACCAAAGACAGTCCATATCATACACAAAAATAAGCAGGAGAATACAGGAAAAATGCTCAGAATTGATGCAGGGCAAACAAGACTTCTTAAAGAGTGATATTAAATGTCCGGTTTAAATAGGCAGCGGGAAATGATGAACAGGTGGTGAACAGGAAGTGATCTGCAGATGTAGAATGCATTCTAGGAAATGTAGTTCGGGACTCTGCTCAGTATGGGGTTTGGGTCCAATACAATGGCGAAATGCTTGAAGGACCAATACACTTCAATAACAGCACAGCAACAATCTTTGTTGAACTGTACTGGTCAAAACTGTCAATGTACGACTTGTTAAACTAACCAATTAACAGCCACGCTTTCCTAATGCTGCAAAACTTGGGTAAAATGCTCATATCATTAGCTAAATATTACCAACTGAAATAATACTATCTTCTGGTGTAAAACAGTGATAGTATCTCTTTCACTTCCTCCTTATCATTCACTGTATTTGGACAGGTTAGACATGAAAATTCCCCAAATACAAAAACAGAATTCTGTAAAAAACACTGCCTTGTTTACTCTTTAGCCATTTACAGTTTCAGCAGGTGTGTGATGCGTGTGTTGTATTTCAATTTGTTTGTCACAGAATTTAGGATGAGACATTTTTTACTGTCAGTCAATCTCACAGATTCCTGTTCTGTACAGCGGTCAGATTTACAAGAAGCCAGGCAGTAACAGAGAGTCAGAATATCTCCTCAGTTTACAGTAACAGTCTGTGTGGCTTCCTCTGACAGCCTGGCCTTTTCGAGCCAATTGGAAAAACTGCTCTCAAAAACCAACAGCTGTCTGTTCTTTCCTATAGTTGCATTATAGTATAATTAATTCATTATGTGAAGTTGGACATTCTAAATAACTCAATGTTTCTAGTAGGCCATGTACCAAGATTCCTTGAAATTGCAGACATTTAACACCTAATTAAGAAAGCAGATCCTTGTGGTTTGTTTAATCATCAGTCTGTTTCACATCTGTGTTTTATCTCCAAGGTAATAGAGAAGGCTGTTGCTCAGCAACTGAGCCTTCACTGAGCAACCTTCACAGAAACAACACTTAAGGTTTACATCTAAGAACAACTTGGTTTACCCCTAGTTAAAGTAGTCAGTGACTTTCTGCATCTTGCTGACTATAAACAGGTGTCAGCATGGACCAGACTCATACTACCATTACACACTTTGATTCTTTATAACTAGCATGAGTTTTTTGAGTTTCTGTTTAAGAGTCTGGTTTATTGGCTCTCATTGCTGTTTTAATGACACTGTGCAACCAGGGCTGCCGGCATCACCACGGTCTCAGAGGTTCAGACATTGGCATATTTTCTGTGGTATGTAATCAGGGCCGTGGGAGTCATCATCCTTGAACCTTCACTAGAACATGGTAAACTGTTTGGCTTTGACATGTATGTTTATGGGTTGTGAACCCATTAAAATAAAAACATAATTTGAAAATAGTTCTAAATGCATTACTTTGACAAATTCTAGTTTTGTATTTCTTTTTGTTCGTTTGTTTATTTCCTTTTTTTTGTTTTCTTTTTTGACGTGAAATCCCCAAGTGACCGGAACTTTTGTATTTTGGGTGGTCTGTGCTTAGAAACTTTAAAAGTGGTAGTTCACCAAAATAAACTTAAATTCTGTTATAATATGTGTTTACCTTCTTCCTTAACACAGACTAAAATAAAAAGAAAGACAGTCTGTGCACTCCAAATGTCTTAAAATGCACATATGTGGATCAGGGAAATCTTTGCATAATCGCAAGGTAACATCACAAATAAATAACCTATGATCATGTGATCATAATCAGCAAAATGACCTTCCCAAAGTAACATATGTATAGTTGACAGCCTTGTGGAAGAGCACATCGTGAAGGGATTCAGATAATTTTATCTAACCTTCCAAATCATGTGACAACACCAAAAAACATTATGTCCTGTACTTTTCTATTTGTTCTTGACAACATCAGTTTGTAAACTGTAAAAGCTAACATTGCTTACACTTATTTTTTCTGATACAAATTCTACTATTAACATACTACCACTATTTCGAATTATTTATTGTTGTAAATGTATTGTTTAGTGTACATAAATGACGCCATTTTAATTGAGAGCATGCTACAGATGTAGATATTCCTTTGTCGCATGTGCTGCAATACCATCTTCATGCACTTGAAGGTAGTATAGTACCGCGAAATACACAATCCAATCTTTAATCCCAGCACTAACAGATGTTAGCATGTGTGTGTGCAATTTATTAATAATTCATCAGGAATTAATAAGCATTCCTCTAATTACCTCATGAATATTCCAGCAGGCTTTTCACAGTGTTGAAAAGTTACAAAAGGGATTAGCGATTAGGAGACTTCTTTTCTAAATTGCACTGAATGTTCAAGTCCAGTCAGCGGTGGAGTTCAGCTGCATTTGTATGTGTGACGCGAGCGAGGTGAACTGATCCTGGGCCAGTTGTAACCAGCATCAGGTCCCCAAAGTTTCAGTGAAATACAGTAAAATCAATGATGAGAGGAAATTGCTGATGAAAGACTTTGTTTAGATCTCACCTAGAAGGACAAGATCAAACGAGGGCTCAGACATCTCACCGGGAGATTAGTGTTAGACCATAAACCACAGCCAGATAAATAAACAGTGGACATGAAGTGGTGCGTTTTATAGGTCTACAGAACATTATTATTACTTCATTTGTAGGTGTATTGGGGGAGTCTGCTTCATGCATGAAAAAATCGGTAGGGCCTGTCAATTGATAGATCTAGTAAACATTATCATTAACTGAATCATATCACTACATTAATTAATTAACACAATCATTATCATATATGTGAATATTTGTTGAGCAAAGTCCCCAAGTGAAGAGCATGCAAAGACATTACGTTATGGTTGCACCAGCTTTAAATAGTGTTTTAGGACACTATTTGTTAGGATGCTGTGTGTTTTTAGGATGCTGTGTTTTTTAGTACACTGTGTGTTAGCATGCTGTGTGTTTTTAGGATGCTGTGTGTTTTTAAGATGCTGTGTGTTTTTAATACACAGTGTGTTTTTAGTACACTGTGTGTTTTTAGTACACTGTGTGTTAGGATGCTGTGTGTTTTTAGGACACTGTGTGTTTTTAGGACACTGTGTGTTTTTAAGACACTGTGTGTTTTTGACGCTGTGTCAAATGAAAAGAAGTAAAACTTGATGTAAAAAAAATGTAAAACATATCTGGAGACCCCTGCATTCAGTTCCAGTCTGTTGTGTGGAATGTATACTAATGAATGGCCCCTTGCTCATTTTGTACAGGCTGCCTGCTCTTTGCAAATGTGGTCTGGAGGATCATTGGCTGCACTGACAACAGAATTGCAAAAACAAATGAAATTGGCTCTTTAAGCCTAAATTAATATGATGTAAGAAACATGCCTTATTACGGAACATATATACAGGTCAGGGGACATAAAATAATTGTGTATTTTTGATTCATTTTAATCAAGTTGATTTTTGATTGATTTTTGATAATAATTGATTGCACTAAATTAATGCCTTAAATTAAAAGCCAAAAAAACAAAATAGTAAAAACCGTTAAAAAAGTCTAAACTAAATAAAAAAGAAATTATGTTTGAATCATCTAATATCTCATAATGAACCATGTAATAGCAATAAATAAATTAAATGGGTAATTAAAACAAATGAGCAAATAAAAAGGAATGAAAAATCTCATTTATTTAGCCCTTACTTGACACAGATAAAAGTTTATGTAATGCGACGGATCGGCTTGTATTGGTATTACAGATAATCTCAAAAATTGGAGACACGCCACAGTTCTTAATATTCTCATCGCCACTTTATCTCTGAAAATCTTTCTTCATGCCTGTTCTTTTGAACCCTTTCTTGCTCTTTTTACTATCGTCCTTTGTTAGGGTAACACACACACACATACCCACACATGGAGGGCATGGGATTAAAATCCTGTTTACAGCCAACAAACAGATTACTCAGTCAAATGTTTATATAACACAAACACTCTCTTCACAGTCGTATAAGCATTATCCTTAATGGAAATATCATCTGTGTTTTGTTTTTGTTTGTGTTTTTTCAGTATAACCTTTGTTGAACCTATTGGATGTTCAGTGAACTATACATAGTGCTGATCGATAGAGGTTAATGAAGGATAGTCAGTCTTGACATGCTCACTTTCCCTGCCATTTCACCTTAAAGTCTAACACATAACACCTAGTCAGTTCATTAGGTTAAGCATTTAGCATTAGTTTATCTCAGGTCATTAGGATAATGCTAGAAATGTTTCATGTTGCTCGTTGTTGACATATTTTTTGCAGACTTTTAATATAGTGGTGTCCAAAGTCTGAGACCGCTTCAAATGTTTCTATTTTGCATTTTTCTACAAATTATATTTTGAGCATAACAATCTGAGTGAAAGGCATCAAATTTCCTTTCCTATGTTGTAAACAGGAAGTTGGGGAAGGATGTTTAGTTGGCGAAGGATCTTAAGTTATTATAATGCAAAAATGTGCTTTTCTACTTTCTGGCTATTTGAAGATGGATTTATGGGAAGGGAACCTTCTCAATCCAGACAGCATGTTATTGGACAAACAATTTCTATATGCCCCTGTGTGCAAAATGAGTCATAAAATTTTTGGTCCATTTTCTCCAAGATTGTGGATGTGTCGAGATAAATGTTTATTTTATTCCATACTGAATAGTATGCATAAAACTAGTTCATTTGAGGAAGTTGCTCCCCATATAAGGCACTCGTTAGATTTCATTTCAGTCAAAAAGCCACCTGAGAAAGAAGCTTCCTGTGCAGACAGTGGACAGCAAGGGAACCCAATAAGTTGTTAAAATACTAGTAGGTTACTTGTTTGTCTATACTGTATGTGCTTGTTTGCCCATGTTTTGACCACTTTCTGGAACCATAGTCTACCCATACCCATAGCATTACTATTTGTTCATTTTCATATCTATTGTATGAGGGCATCAATTCAGCCCAAGCCTGATCCAAAAATAAAGCAAAAGACATGTATTGACTCATCTCCAATAATAGAAGAGACATCAATTCAGGGTCAAACCACTATGCTTTACAGGTAGATTCCCATCTTCTCTGTTGGTGACCTTTCACTGTAAAAACCCTAAGGAGTTAATGATATCCTTAAAGCCACAGCCACAGCCAAAAAACTGTTTTGTGAAATTTGTGCAAGTGCAAGTCTAGAATCAGGAAAAGACTGCCAGTCAACAGCGACTGTAGAAAAGTGCATCAGCCAAGAGTTGTGCAATACGGAGAGCTGATCAATTATGCAATGGCACAAACTGAGCTCTGTAGGTAGATGATGTAGCAGAAATGATGTAGCCTTTATCACTACGCGAGCAAATGCTGACGTGATGGGGATAATGCAACAAATTAAAACGTTTTGTGAATTTTCCTTTAATCCGCTGGCAGAACAGTAAATAGCAGGGCTGAGATGGTCTAATTTCCACTGCATGATTTGGCTGTAAGAAAGTGTACTTTGCCAAAATGTACTTCATTAAATTTGATTCGATTTAATTTGTTGCCCTACTGTGTTTTCACAACATTGCAACTGCGCAAACTGTTATATCATCATCATTGTCAATATCATTACCACCACCATCATCTTCCTCATCGACATTATCGCCATTTTCATATTCATCATTAATATCATTACCACCATTTTCATCATAATCATCATCATAATGAATAACCTTTTTTATCACCACCATTAATATTTCCATCATCATCATTTTCATCATCATCAACATTATTGTCATCACGATTATAGTCATTGATATCACCACCACCATCATCATCACCACCATCTTCATTAATGTAATCATCATCACCACTGCCAACATTATTGTAATCGCCATTGATATCAGCTTGACCACCATAAACTTGTCATCATAATCATCATCATTATTGTCATCATTATCATAATCTTTGATACGGCCATTGTCATCACCTTAATTGATTTAATAATTTTTATTATCAGCATATCACAATCAGCAGCAGCAATATCCTCACCCCATCTTTATTGTAAGCTATTTTATTTAATTTTATTGTAAACTATTGACACACAGTAAGAGTACAGAAGTATTAAGGTAATGTGGATAGCTTATCCCAGGTAAAAAGATTTAAATCTTGGGCCTGTGACTGCAGAGGACTTTTTTTTTAGAAAAAACTTATTTTCCTTCCTTCAGGCGTAGATCTAACACAAATCACAGTCTTTACTGAATTTATATGGCTGTACAGTAACTCACAGCTTTATTTGCCAGATACAATCTCTCTAAGACTCATATGAGGCCTCAGTTTTGAAACAAAGCAATCATGATTTTGTCTATTAAGCTGTTAGGTCTCATCTTTCATCTTTGTCTTCCCCTATTCCAAGGGCTGAATCGGGCCAATGCACCGGTGCTCGGGGCCCATCACTTTGAAAGCTACTTCCTGCAGCATACTTGGCCTCCTGTCAGAAAGTGGCATTTTGAGAGACATCTGACATCCGCCTGAGAGCACAGCACAGTATGAAGAGAGAAAGAGAGAGAGAAAGAAAGGGCGGATGGATTTGGAGCATAACGTTCTCATCCAGCGCAGCATTTTGAGGCGAGAAAATGACCTTTAGATAGAATGTGATCTGTTCGATTTTAACCAGTGATGCTCATTACTAGCATGTTTGGGCTAATGACCAACACTCCCTTAAGGTCTCTATAAGAAATACTGAGTGTTAGCATGCCTGAAAATGCTCAGTCACAATTGTGAATTTTTAATGACCACTAAAATTGATTGGTTGATTGCTGATGTCATTTTGATTTTTATTTGAAGTTCGGTCTCATGTCAGGTCTAGTAAATGACACATTAGGACCTGTACTGTAAAAATTTTCCTGACATGATTGGAATAAAGTCTTGTATCAGGCTCTCTTTTTGATTTCCTGGGGCAGGAGGATGAACCAATTAGCTGGAATGTTGTAGAAACCTGAAACTCTAAATCCAGAGAGAACTTTTAGAGCAGCACTCTTTGATTAGGCATGAGCAGTACATCTCCACAGAGGCCTTGCCTTCATTTAAACTATAAAACTGATGTCAGTCATTCATAGTAAATACTTTGTCAATCAAATCTTGGAACATTTATGAAAACAGAACTGTTTTGGAATTTTTGGCAAGTTTAATTTCTCTGTCTTATGGTAAAACAAAAAATGTATAACAAAGCTTGTCCATAATACGATAAAGTATTACTTGCCCATAAATATGCTCCAAATGATCCACCTACATATTGCCTTTACTGCACATACTGTACTCTTAAAAATGTTTGTATTGGATAATAATAATTCAGTTTGTCATGAGTTAGACCCATGGCCTTGTGGTTAGTTCACATGCACTGGTACTTATGTGGGTGGTTTAAGTTTGAATCCAGCTTGCAACTTTTTTTACAATCTAATTCCCATCTCTTCTACCCATGATTTTCTGTCTGCACTGTACTGTCAAAATAACATTGTCAAAGGGTTAATGAAAACCCAGCATGTAGGTATCAGAAATTCAAACGCCTGAATGCTCCAG
>JAZGTJ010011319.1:0-17074 GCA_036877575.1 Botia almorhae
GTAAAAACACAAAAACAGAAACGCTACACAAAATGATGATACACACTTGCAATTTTTTAACTTCTTTGGGGTTAAAACAAACAAAAAACAGTTATTGAGCAAATACATCACAGATCAGTGTTCAATAATACCTCCTTACCTTACCCCAATTCACAATGATAAGCTTATAAAAATAATTGATAATTTATCCAGCTGTGTCCGATTTCCAGGGAAATGTCAGTTTGGCTTCATTTGACTTCAATATACTTTTAAAAAGTACATTAATCTGCAATCTTATGTTTCAAACAGAGATGGCGGTAGAGAAGCAAAAGTGACGGATTGCAGCTTTAACATCAGTGGCAACAATGCTTTAAAAGCTGCTTTTAAAATAAACGTTGTTTTGTTATATAAAGTGTATCTTAGATTACAGCTAATGGGAGAAATGAAATATCCTGACACAGACACGTCCTGATATTTATGGGATTCCTGGTCCCACCTTGAGATGTTGTCAGGAGAACAGGCAGAAATGCTGGTTTCCAGGCTCTCCACACTGTCCACACTGATTGTGTCAAAGTTGTGTCCGTTATCCAGGTAGTGGAAGGGCTCCAGATAGACGTTTGATTCAGAAATCGCCCTGTTGGACATCTCGCTCATTCTCTGTCTCTCATCATTAAGAAACATCTGACCTGCTGCAAGATCAAAGGGGAAATATCATAATTAATAATATTAGTAATAATATATGTATTGTATTGTATTGTATATTGAATGGAAGAGACTGAAGTGTGAGAGTGTGGTGGAGCGGAATTTGTGTTAATTCACCCTTGAGCAGACGGCGGGTGTCCAGGTCACGGGAGGTGACGGACAGGGTTCGAGGCAGTCCGCTACCACAGCTTGCGCTCTGAGACAGTGGCATATGGGGCTAAAGGATTACAGGAATAAAGAGAGAGAAAGAGATATTTAAGACTGCCCCATCCACACAAAAACAACAGGAACACTGCAATTTGAATTTTGTTATTTTAAGATGGAACCTAATGTGGTTTGTTTTCTAACCTTAGGAGACAGACTGCGATTAAGGGTAAAGTTTAAAGTCCCGGAACTGTGCCTCTCTCTTTTACGGGAAACTCCGCTGTCACTCAGCAGAGCTCCGCCCACCTTAAGGCCATTGCTCCGCCTCCTCTCCTCCAGAGATCGAAAGTGCTGAAACATTTAAACAGACAGTCCTTCAGAGCTTGTCTCAATATGTTAATAACGTGTAACCGCAAAATCTGAGCTTATGAATGTTCCTATTAGCTTTTCTCATACAAATTACAAACTGCTTGTGGTTTGCCTCACCTCCTTCATGGGGACAGGAAAGGCTTGGCCACCTGTAAGCTCACTGTACTTCTTCTCTAGAGACGACAGGTTCTCGCGCTCCTGCGGAGAGATTAGCGAAGCAGGACACACGTATCCACACTTATGACATGGCTTTCATATACTTCCATATACTTTCGTATACTTGATTCTAATTGGTCAATCACATCATGCCGTGTTTATTATTAGTCTTAGTCTTTAAAACCACTGATGTACACAATCCTGTATGCATATGCAACTCACCCTCTGCAGCATATAAAAAAGGTTGCTCTTCTCCTTCAAGAAGTTCTCCTTTTCCCGCTGTGCCTGCTGGTTAATCTGAGTGGACTGCTTCTTCAGGGTGAGCAGCCTCTCCTTTAATGGCAGAGAGAAAATATCATTACAAAACGTTCTTTGTGTGCTTGCATGCATACGCTGATTAAAAATAAACACACAGGGCTACCCAGCTAACAGGGAACGTTCTCAAAACATTAGCTAACACTCTCTAAAAGTTCTATTAAAGTTATCAAAAATGTTCTTGCCATAACATTAGTAGAACGTTTTTAGTTTTTTATATTATATATTCTAACGTATTCTTAAGTTGTTATTGGAACGCTTTAAAAACATTACAGAATTAAAAATATTTGAATTTAAACATTCTTAAAACCAAGAAACTTCATTTCAACGTTCCTAGAACATTCAAAATAACATTTCTAATGCTTTTATTACTTAACAGAAACCAAACGACAACATTTATACAACCTAAAATTGCTGGGCACACACCTTGCGAGTTACAAGGGATCTCTGATATTCGGCGATGTCTCTGAGGAGCTGCTGCGTCTGAGACTCCTTCTCTTCATCTTGGCGGCTTTCCTTTTCTAACTGTTGAAACTCCAGATCTTCAAAACGTTTCGTCTCTATTTCCAAAGCTTCAGTGTCCTAGCAACACACACGCACACACAAGATTGATCAACAACACTTAGTATGAGGGAATAGATTACATATCTTATATCATGCGCAGTTCCAAACTAAACTAACTAAAAACATTACAATTCATAGGATTGCAGTATATAGAAGAGACTATATACTGATTTCTGTGCTAGAAATCTCACAAAACTTTGGTAGCAAAGAAAAGACACAGAGAAGAAAAGTCCTACCAAGAGAAACAAACTGTATTTCCAGAGCTGTTGCAAAGAGGAAAGAAACAACAGGAAGTTCTTGTGAGAGAGGAAGTGCTGATCTAGATCTCAACAGGAAGCAGAACAGCTGGCCGCACAGGTGGGCGCAGGTACCAGGTAGACCGAGGTTACTGACTGACCCTGGAAAGCCGATTCTGGAGCTGCTCCTTCATTGCTTCAGGACAGGTGTCCAACTGGGTCTTCTGTTCTGAGATCAGCTCAGCTAGCCTCTCTACTTTAACTCTCTCAGCCTCCAACAGGGCTTTGTCCTACACAGCGACCAACGCAGGGATGTGTATGAATGTGGCATGTACACAGTACAGGGCACACAAACACAGATGTGATGGACAAAGAAAGAGACGGAGAAAGTGCAAGTCTGGGTTAGAGCAAGAGAAAGATAAACTACTGAAAAGATGGAAGTAAACTCAAAGGCTCTCTTTCATATAAATATATATAATATATACATATACACATACACATACACATTTAAATGGATAGTTCACCCAACAATAAAAAATATTCCATCATTTACTCATTTTTATGTCATTCCAAACCCATATAACTTTTGTCTTCTGTTGAACACAAAAGAAGATATTTTGAGAAATGTTTAGTGTCCCACAGTAGAAGTCACTGTTGTTTGGTTACCAACATACTACAAAATATCTTCTTCTGTGTTCCTCAAAAGCAAAAATGTCATTCAGGTTTGGAATGACATAAGGGTGAGTAAATGATGACAATTTGTATTTTTGGGTGAATTGTCCCTTTAATTTTTGGAACCAGTAAAAATGCATGTGCCACACAACCCGAGTGTGTTTACATGAGTCTGATTACCCGAGTCTGATTGCTTTGAGTGTTTTTCTCCATGCTGCCCATTTTTTCATTTAGCTTTTCCAGCATTTCTTTGTCGCTTTGTAGTTGGGCCAACTCAGCCTCCTGCTCCCCATCCAGAAGAGCTCTCTCCACCTCCATCTACAGAGAGAGAGAGAGAGAGAGAGAGAGAGAGAGAGAGAGGGAGAGGGGGAGGGAGAGAGAGAGAGAGAGAGGGAGGGAGACAGGGAGAGAGAGGGAGAGAGAGAGAGCATGTTTATTGCTTTTAGTTTCTCTTTGGAGATTAAGCAAATCCATTTAGTAGATCAATCTGTATGAGCTATTTACTTGCTGATAAATAAAGATGATTTATTTACCACACGCTAACTTCTAAACACATAGAGCGCATCAAACACACAGACCTCCCTGATGGACTCGTCCATCTGTGTGTCCAGATCTCTGATCTTCTGTTCCAGTTCCTCGATGTTGTTGAGCACCTGAATTCTTTCCTCCTCTATACGTGTCACTTCCTGCCTCAGCTGCATGTCTTCAGACACCTGCCGACAAAAGACACAACACCATTATTTCAGATTAGATGATTAGATTACTGTTAAAGACAATTTACTAAGAACATTGTAATTATTTAAATCTTCTTGGTTGATTTAACACACACTGAAGAACTAAAATATCAGATATTCAGGGCTTACATGAGATTAAACTCCAACTGAAACTCCAGTACTTCCTAAGATTGTCTTGATCTTTATAGATGATCTATAGATGAGGAATTTTTTTGTATTTGCACACAAAAGAGGCATCTCTCTCTTTGTATCTCTTTTTTTGTGTTCCATGGATAAAGTTTAAGACAACATTTGAAATGACAGAAATCATATTTTTAGATTAACTATGCCTGTAACTTGTATTTCTAATATTCTTTCCAACAATTACTGTCACACATGTTTTGGGCATATAGACACACACACTTGTTCCTATGCCTTATGGAAACTTTCCATAGACATAATGACTTTTATACTGTACAAACTGTATATTCTATCCCCTAACCCTACCCCTAAACCTAACCCTCACAGAAAGCTTTCTGCTTTTTTACATTTTAAAAAAAGCATCATTTAGTATGTTTCATAATCAGTTTTCTTCGTGGGGACCACTGGCTTGTCCCCACAACATAGGTGTGTGTCACTTTTACATCCTCGTGGGGACATGTGGTCCCCACAGTGGTAGAAAAACATGTACACACACACTAAATCTAAAGGGAATGGAGACATTTCCTCTCACAGGAGAGGAATAACTGCTCGTCTCCTGAGAAAGTCTTTTATATTCCAACACACCATTATGTCATTATAGCTATCCAAAAGAAAAACACCTCTTCCATGAGGTCCCACGTTTGAGCTAGATTTTAAACACACCCTATGTGTTCAAAATGCAGACTGAGTCTGTTTTAAGACTCACTTTAAGACAAAGTGGGGGTGTAACATTTTATAAAATGAAAGGTCAAAGTTCTTTTTGACATGCCAATTAAAGATGATCAAAAACGTCAGGTATAAAGACTCCAAAGCATTCCCAAACTCAAATCCCAGACGACTGCATAGTTTCCACTGCCTCATGAACTCAATTTGGATACTGAGTGCACGGCTACAGGCTGCTTTAGGTTTTAAGTTGTATATGGCAGTACATACAGTAAGAACAAACAGTACCCGTCATATTCCTTAAAATCAAGTTACTGTCATGCAAAAACAAAAAGGTTGTTCTCATTACTGTAATACAGTAATTAAAATGACTCATTCCAGACACGCTGTCTTTTTTGATCAGCACATAAATCAGTACAACAAATAGTACAAGGTATAAATATTCGACATAATTAAAAATATGTTTATTTTACATAATGCATCGTTAATGTTTTTTGCACTACAGTAATTAACATGGGGGAATAAATGTGCACACAATGTATAAGAATCCTAATGATCCTAAAATTTGGGTTCTGACCTTGCAGCGGAGGTGTGGAGAGGGCGATGGGGCTGAGCTCGGCAGGGAGGTGGTGGGTGACTGCGGTCTGTTCTCTCTGTGTCCACTGAGCCTGCGATGCCTCTGGGTCAGGATCTCGCCCTGACTCTTACCCACAAAGCCGCTCTCCACAGACATTCCTGCAGAGTCTGAGAACACGGATTCATCATCCGACACCTGCAGCTTCTCCAGCTCTCGATTGATCTTCTGCAGGTCGGACACAGCAGAGACGCTGGAGTCCGCCTCCATCCTGCTGAGATCAGACCGGCCAAGCTCAGAGCACAGACACAGGATGGTCTCGAGACGCTGTCGTTCCTGGAGAAAAAATGAAACATTGGGAAAAAGTGTCAAAAAATACAGTAAACTAGATTTCTCCAATTTTTAAAGAAAAAATTAGGTGCTTGCTGTCTCAAGGAAAACAAACTGAATGCCAAAAGACCCCAAATAAAACCTGAGAATTCAATTTACTACTTTAAAATCTCACAGTATTAAAAAAATGCATTTTCTTAGAGTGCATGAGAGTTTCAGCACGGACCAAATTTAAAACTTGTCAACAAATACAACAAAATATCAGCTTAGCATGTAAATACAACAAGTTACCTTTGCTTTAATCAGAATGGCCTCCACTGTGTTAATAAAAATGGCAAAAAGCCCAATAATTACAACAATTATACATAATTCAGTTTATCAGTTGATTATAAATTATAACCAGTAAATGACCAGTTTATGGCCAGTATATTTCAGTTCACCTGCTATTGAAGGCTGTGGCAAAAGGTTTCTATTACCCAGGTGTAAGTGATTCTGTTGAGCGCAGGCCTGCTTACCAGTCTCTCCACTTCCTGTTCTCTAAGTCTCTCATCTCTTTGCCTGTGATGATAATCTCTCAGCTCTTCTTTTCCACTCAGTGAACTGATACTGCCCCTCCTCTGGCCCATGCCGGGCCCCAGCCCTCCTTTACCGAACGACAGCCGCCTTTCTCCCACACCCAGGTCCAAACAGGGGGCGGAGCCTACAGAGCACAGGCTGGCTCTACGGGAACTGCTGGGCATGTTGGCTATTACTGTCACATCAGGAGGCTTCTCTGAGGCGGGAAGACTACGGCGTGGTTTGGTGGTGCGACGGGGAGGTAAAGACAGCATAGGAGCGTCTCCTCGATACAGCCTGGGCAGAGAGCGACTATGTCCGCCCAGGCCATTTAAAGAGCCAGTGGAATATTTCCTTTGTCGGAGCAATGGCTCCACGGCTGATTCGCCATCTCGTGAGGGCAGCCTGCGCCCCAGGCGAGGGCTGGAGGGCATGCTAGCTGCCCCACTTGGACCTCGGCGAGACGGGGAAAGAGTTTCAGCCATGTAGGAAGACGTGGAGCCATTCCACATGGACAGGAGTGGGGTGGTAGTGTTGGGGTGGCGCAACTCAAGCGACAGGTTGTCCTGTGATTGGTGTCGGGCGCGGGATTGGCTTGGGATGGGACTTACGGGACGCTCTGATTGGTGGGGGGAGGGTGGCATGCTTAGGCTGCTAGTGGGCGTGTAAGGGGAGGGGACTCTGATGGAAAGAGGCGGGCGCTCCTGTAGGTAGCCGGAAGCTGATTGGGGACTCGGGGGTGGCGAAAGGGTGATGTAACCACGGTCTGCCGTAGCCTTTAAACTGGCTTCCAGAGCTGATTTCCTTCGCTGCAAGCTTTCCATCAACTCCTGAAGCTCCGCCTTCGAGCGGTTGCCACGGATACTGGATCCATTCAATGTGCCGCCATTGGAATGAAGCTTTGTTGTGTCTGTATAAATAAAAAATAGCTCATTTGTGCTTTTACACATTCAAACATGGTACTTCAAAATAAAATGTAACTTTTATAGGGGCTGAATTATTATGTTAAATTTTTATGTTAAAACAAATGTCTGAATAATTTGTTCCTGTAGCTCAATTCATAGAGCATGGAGTTATCGGCGCAAAGGTTGGGGGTTCGATTGTTTACAGAACACAGGTACCGATAATATTAATCACTCTGGTAATGAGTAATGTCCATTTGAATAAAAGCATCTGCCAAATGCATAAATGTAAATGATCCTGACAGATTGTGGAGGAATAAATGATGAACGTTTTTTTATTAGCCAATGGGTACATAAGGCTAAATGCGTAGCAATCTGTGTTTCACTACAAACCGAAGCACAGCATACAAACTTCAGTTATGCGGTTATCTGGAACTAATCAAGAGCTGTAAGATGACAAATCCTTTGATATATCTTGTACTCTCACAAAAACCTCATTGTTTAAACAGGTTGTTATAGACACACACACTAATTTGCAAAACACAAAATAAATAGTTTATAAATAATAAATAAATAAAAAGAATCATGCACGTGTTCGTTTTTTTGGTGCTTTGTTGAGGACGTCCAGCATGAGCTCAACCTAACGTAGAGTTAGGAATGCTTTCTCATACAAATTACAACCCACACAAATATGTCTTCAGTTGTAAGGGGAGAAACCTTCTAAAAATGGAAGAACCAAAGCCAGAATGGGTTTGTAGTTTCTGGCACTGAAGTACAGAGAAAGATGTGGGTCAGAACTTCTCTGTAACCAGAGTTTGATATGTGGGTTCTTCAGTGGTCTCTGTCAGGGAACACGTGCACGCACACACACACACGCACACACACGCACACACACACACACTTGAGGACCACCTGTACTAGAATGTTGATCTACGTGTTGGGTTGTAAATCATTTTTGCTACATGCTTGACCTGAAGCCATATGGATGGGATTTAACATGTCATTTATTTACAACGTAACCAGGTCATTTGTTCAGCTGTGGCTACATAATGTGTACACGCCTGTGTGTATTAACCGAAGGTCTCTCAGCCAACACAAAGTCCACAGAGAGTGAAGGACAGAAGAGAAAAGCAGGGGTGGCACTTTCCAAGAACACGGTTTTCTTCGGAGGCACATGATTTTTTTTAAAGCAGTAGAGACACAGCACCCATTGTTTGATGTGAGATCTGCTAGATATATCAGATAAACTATTATCTTAAAATTAATATAATATGAAAAGCAGTTTCCTGTTTAATATGGCCATTTTAGCCGGCCCAACTTTGAATTGTATTTGTCAAGCTCAACCATTCAATCCTGTAATAAAACATAACATAAAATATAACAATCTTTTTAATAAAGGTTGACTATTTAAATGTAATGCTTGTTAACTGATTATTGATTAAATTACAATCATACACACATCACAACATTAAACTTTGTTTAAAACATAAAATTGCAAGTTACTTACGGAGATTTTTAACGTGGATGACAAGTTTAAATTCTAAACAACTGCTGTAAAATCAAGCTACAAATGCTGAATCATTCCAGTGACTACACACGCGATTTAGTAACCGAGTCTTCTTCCCTCTGTTTGCATATGTGACATAACCAAAGACGAATGAAGCCAAACTGAATTTTACGCTAAATTGGACCTGACACTTTAAACTATAAATCATTATCATGAGCTGACCGTTGCAAATCGGGGTATGGTAAGGAGACTGTCTAAACACTGATGTTTTGTGTACTTGCTCTGTAAGTACTTTTTGTTCATTTGTAACTATTAAAAGTTTGGGATTGTAACTTTAAACCATATTGACACGTTTTAAGTGTAAGACTAAAAGGCATATAATACTTAGTTTGACCTCTTGAGGTTGACAAAAAACATTTTCTACATTTCAGGTGTCTCCTTTGACTGGCATTTTGTTTAAAAATGGCATCATTGTTCTGATCCTATTTTGTACACTGTTTATGAACCGTGCCAGGTAATGTTTAAACAAGAAGAAAACAACATTGATGAGGTTAATAAGTATATTTACATGTTTAATAAACAAGCAAACAAACACAACACGGCAGACATGAACAGATGGCAGTGAACTGCGCTCTTGTGTATAAAACAGTGAGGAATGATAACGGGGGGCAAATTAGGCTCCAGGCAAGTGACCCCTCGTTCATAAAAAGACAGTAAGTGAATCCAAATGCAGGAATGGGGAAGGTGGAGGAAGATCTCACTCACCCGTGCTGAGGGCCAGCGCAGGTCCTGTGGTCTTCTCCGGCAGCATGTTCTTCATGCGATTTGCCTCGTCTGGGTGGTTGAAACGGAAAAGAGATTTACCCAGACAAAGAGTGCACCCTGAGGAAACCCAAATCACACACACACACTTGAACAAAGTCCAACCACTGTAAGGAAATGAAGCATTAATAAATCATGAGTTCAGCCCAGAAAGTCTGATCAACATTCACTCGAGTATAGAGGTTACAGCCAAATGAAGTGACATAAAAATACAGTATTGTAAAGAGGTACGGTAAAGACATTCTCAACACAAAACCTTTTTCCCCTTTCAAGTCTTAAAATGAATTCCATACAATTAGACCGAGGGAGAGAGAGCGAGAGAGAGAGACTTGATTAAGTGAAAAAACAGATACAGAAAAGTCTCAGATTTCAGAAGCAGAAGTCAGATTTTCCCCTGAAGTCTGGGGCACATCCTCCCGTCTCCCATTCAATCTGCTCTCATAGTCTCTGTAGTGTTTCTCTCATGTCTGTTTTACTCTCCAGTCTGTTGTGTGTGTATTTAGCTACAGGCTGAGGACAGATTTGTCTTAGGAAGTTAATCTAGCGTAACCTGACAAAACCAACATTTGGGGATATTCTAACTGGAAAAACAATTCATAGACAAATATTAATTTGGAAAACAAGATTAACTTAGAGTTGTGATCTGTGGTATGTTCTGATGTAAACGTCAAGATATGTGTGTGTGTTTATAAGCAGATATGAAAACAAAACAAACAAGTTTTTGGGAATTAGTTGAGCTTACTGAACGCGAAACATTTCAGTCCCTTACACACATACCCTCTCTCCACTGTGTAATGTGTAAACATCTTGTATGTAATTAAAAAATGTACAAAAAGCATGATGTAAGCACACGTGGTTTCCTAAAACATGCATAAACACAGTAGCCCGCGGTAGCCCGCGGTAGCCCGCGGTAGCCCACTCCTGCAGTCTGTGGCTGCCTATGAGGACTCTGCACAGGAAGTGGGGGATCGTTTTACGCTGTTAGCGACACAATCCTTCACCATGAGTTCACCATCTCCAGCCATGTGAGAAAGCTCTGGCTTTCCTCTAAAGCACCAAAGGGTGAGTCAATTGTCTTATACAGACACAGAGGCAGAAATGGGGGCACCAGTCAGCACTCAAGATAAGACACATTCTCTGTTCTGCCATATGGTAACAACTGTGGTTGCAGTCAATCAGTCAATTTGCGCATCAGTTGGTAAACCGTAATAAAACCTTGTTGTTACTTGGAAGAAGGTGATGGAGGTTTATCAGCTGACATGCTATAGTTCTGGGTCTCAAGTATGTTGTCATGTGACTCTCACACTTTCTCCGTCATTGGCTGACACTAACATTCAGACACTCAATCCAACCCCCTCCCTCCCTCTTCCTCCCTCCCTCCCTGGCAAATTCACATCACTTGAACAACAGTGCAGGAGTGTACAATTACATACAATATGTCTCCATAACAGTATCATGTAATGTAATGTCTGGAGTTAAACAGCTTGCTTGAGTTTACGGCCTTGGGAAAACACAAAGTTCTTGCCACTAAACTCTGGGATTTCCAGCTCATGGTCTTTCTCTGTCTAATGATTTGCAGCTCATGTCGACCTATCAGCACGAGACGCCTGCCAAACTGAATGAACGGTTTTGCGCCTCAAAAGGAATAACAGTTTTCCATCTTTAAGCTATTTGCAAAGAAGTCTATAAACTTCACCACAGGCCCGACACTTCGACACAATTATTTTCCACCAATGAACCACCCCCATTTTAATCGTGATAGCTACAATTATGCCAAAATAGCATAATTATGACAATTAATGTGACTGTTTTCAAAACCATGTATATGTTTTGATATGAAAGTGGCTAATTCCAAATTAACAGTTTTGTTGTAGTGACATTGTAGTATTTTGGCACAAACTACGGTTACCATGGTAAATGTTTGTGAGGCAAGCCCACCCTTGATGTCTCAACAAATAACAAAACAGAACAACATAAAATAGAACAAGACAACACAGAATAGAACAGAAATTCTGGGACTTGCACGTTGTTACATAAACACATTCACCTGGACATCTGATTTATAATTTACAATACACCAGAATAAAAGGTTGCGCACTGAAATTAAACACAAAATGACCAGCTGAACAGATGAGGAAAGCACCGTGGAACCAGTTAGTACGTTTGCCCTGACTTCACGACTAATCGTTTTAATATATATTATGCGTTGGTAATGCGGCGAGTTCTCGCTTGCCGCTTATCATCGCGAAGCAAACACAGACGCTGCAGCATCTGTTTATACAGTATTGATCGGCGTCACTGTGTTTGTCAGTGTAAAGTTCCTTCCACGTACATAAACATCACTTTAATAAAAACATAAAACCCACATAGCGCTTCAGAAACTATTGCTTGTAGGTTTCGAGCGTTCGAACGGACTAATCGTACTAAAGCCTTTAAACTCTTTAAAGTCCTATTAGTGACATTAAAAAGTTTGCTTTCATTTGCAAGAATAAAACTAACCTTTGTTTAGCGTCTCATTGACGAAGCCTCTAGAGAGGAGTGATGCGCGGTCTGTCTCTCTCTGTCCGAGCGGTTTTACATGACAAAGACGCCAGACGCGATGCTGAGCACGGGACGGGACGGTAAGACCTTGGCCGTGTGTGCGGACACTCCTCCTCTCCGCGGGGACGCGCCCGAATGCAACTCTGGTTTTTGGCTGATCGGGGACGCGCTTCAGTAAAACTCGACTTTTGGCTGATGTGAGACGTGCGAACTTAACACGAATACGAATGCTCGACTTGCCTTTGAAATTTCTGACTCAAAACTCTGACTCAGACTTTTTATCTGCTTCCTTCAAAATGGATCGCGCTTATTAAACTCGCAATCCGTGTAATTCAAAACAGGATTTTACGAATCTAAAAATCCCCTTTATACTGAAACTGTGACAAATGTCTTTCGGTCTGGGAACAGTTATTACACTGCGCCTCTTACACTGGGAGTATATATATATATATACTATCAGTGTCTGATACTGGAGAACAAATCTTTCAGAATATTTTTCAATCCAGTAAGACTCCGTTTTTTATGCTCAGTCTGATTTGCATCTGAAGAAATCCTTCTAAATATTACAAGCGTTATAAAACAGATCTAAGGATTCCTCTTTGTTTATTATGTGAGTCTCTGGGGCATTTAAACCAAGCTTTTGTGTGTGTTTGACTGCTTGCAGATTTTCTGTTTGACTTTGTATTATATCCTTGATTGGAGACTACACTGGTATATTTTCCATTGTAAAGATCTCTCTGTGTAACAGTGTGGTGTTGGAAGGAGGGCTGGAGAAGGAGAAGGAAAGACAGACCCTCCCCCTGCCGCCCAGCGGGCACTCTGGTCTTCATCAATCTCAGAACTGCAGTTGCATCATGGGGAGGGGGTGCTGGAGTGCCGCCCGGCCATTCTGATTGCTTCCAGACCTCGGTTACACATTTCAACACACTTAAACAGAGACGTTCCCCATATCCCCAGATTCATATACACATACAACTACACTTAACCTCACGCACATACACAAACATACAGATTCTGTTCTAATTCCCTCATAGTAATTCTAGATAGATACCAGATGCAAATTTCTGTCTTTTTCCACTTGCTAGTTTGTTTCACTTTTAGCAAGATCCCAGCTAGCTAACATTCTCAGAATGTTTGCTAAGGTTTTCTCAAAGTTATCAAAATGTTCTTGCAGTAATGTTAGCAGAACATTAACTTTATTTATCATATCAAAACATTATTCTTATAGAATTGAAACATTTTTGAATTATGTTCTTACAACCAAGCAAGAACGTTAATGTCTAAAAAACTGGACATTACGAAAGTTCTTAGAACTTTTAAAATCTAATTTTTAATGTTTTTGTTACCTAATAGAAGCATTAGGGAAACATTCCTACAACCTAAAATTGTTAGCTAGGATGATGATTAAATAATTAGGAATGCTCAGTCATGTCTGGTGTAGACACATGAAACAGTGAGTAATTGAGTAATGACTGTTTTGAAATAGCAATATTGTTAGTTTGGCTTTCTTTAACCTGATAAAGGAAGTTGCAAAATGAGCGATCTGTTTATGGCGGTTTATCTTCTGTCCCCTGTGAGCACTCTAAATATTTACCTGAGTACTTCAGAACCCAGTGTGAGAGTTAAAAACAGCACAAACAAGAACATGAAATATAGAAGGATAAGAGACTGAGAGAGGAGAAAAGGAGGGGTACGTGACCAATCAACTATTAAATACAACATTCTCCGCAAGTCGAGTCACACAGAAAGTGTGTGAGCTCATATCGCTCTGATCAGTAACATAGAAAGCAAAAAAAGGGCAAGAAAAGAAAGAACAAGAAAAAAAAAGTTTTCCAGAGGAAATTTTATTGTAGATCAGGAGACTAAACTGAGTTTTCAGTTGTGTCATTTAAGTATCAGTTTTGTCTCAGGTGTTTAGAAATGGAAAAACAGGACAGACACAAATGATACAACTGTTGACATACAGTAAAAGTATAGAGATGTGGATCATTTGATCTTAAGAGAACTTAATGAGAAATATTGAAAACTCTGACTCTCGATTAAAGAAATAGCAAATCCGAGCAGTTTAAAATCTCTTCTAGAGGCGATAAAGTCTTACTGAATTACTGGTCTTTTTCTCAGGAGAGAATCTGAGCAGTTTCAGATTTCAAATATTTGCTTTCTCTTTAAACTTGAAGAAACGTTCAAGACATTAAAGATCTCATTTGTGACTTTTCTGTCAAAATAAAAAACAGTTGTTCATAGACCACAATGAGTATGAGAAAGAACCAGACAAAGGGGGACAGAGAGAGAGGGAGAAGGGGGGACAGAGAGAGAGGGAGAAAGAAAGAGTGGGCAAGAGATGTTATTCTTTTGGTGTATCAGGCCAAAAAAACATCAGTGTACAGGAAGTCATTCATTGCTGTTGTTTGTTGTGATTGAACACGCAAGGTTAGATCCACAGAACCTGCTGAGTGGCTGAGGAAGACATGTCAACATCAAATAGTTGACCTCCACTTATAACTGTGACCTCTGAACCCAAAGCTGAACTTCAGCATTATGAAAGTAATAGATTACCCAAACCTGTAGGCTGACATGGAATTATATGTCATAGACATATGGATTTCTTAACAGACATGATCACTATATGCTTTTGTGTATGAAATAGACCAACATGAAGTGTTTGTGTGTGTGTGTGTGTGTGTGTGAGTTTAGTGACAGGAATAGGGGTGTAAAGTAATAACTCCATCTCTGTTGGTGATATCACAGTGGTGTGGGGGGAGCCCTGCATCATTCTGTGCTAACTCTGCATCATCACAGCCAATCCGTGTCAACTCTGTAACACAACACAGTAATGAACTAAACCTTAATGAATTCAGTGCTACACTAAAGAAAGGAAGATGGAAAGAAAGAACAAACTGTGGAAACCCTCATATTACACAGCTGATATTAAACTCAGCAGGTGTTTGGGGCCCCAAATTTATGCTAAAGTTTGGTTCAGGCATCATAGACTCGGTTAAATGGATAATTTAATACATTATTCCGATCTATCTGAAGGAATATTTCCTGTGTAGATTGTGGCAATTCTGAGCTGCAAAGTTGTCACAAATTTAAAATGTAAGAGTAAAATATTTTCATGATTTTTGCATAAGTGAAAACCTATGAGAGAAAACATATGAATAATGAGTTTGTACAAAGACTGCCTAGGTGCACGTTCTGTGTACGCATGTATGTTTTTGGCATTTATTTGCAGAACAAATTTTGTGTATCACCACTAATATGAAAATATTTAAATGAAATTTTAAAAGACACTCACCTTTAGTAAATGGTATCAATGTTACAGAAAATCTAAAAAATAACCCACTGGCCAAACTGATCAGGTAGGGTGTGGCTGCGCACACCTTTAGGCCACTCCCTGTGTCAATTACATCCAACAGGGTTTCCTGAGGATGACAGCAGGGGTTTTAATACAGTTACCTTTGTCTACAGTTCACACAGGTGTCTTACTAGCAAAGTAGTAACAGATGTTCTGTAATAACCGCTCAGAGCAACAGTCAAGTAATTAAGTTTTACAGTTGCTAACGTTTTTATAGCTTTTAAAAAGCTGCCTGAGAAAAGACCTCTTTTGTCCTACACACTCACTTTATTGGTACGTGAGTTTAGCGGAAACATCCTTAGCTCAGAATGAGATTCATAGCTGCACATATAATTACCGTCACAATAATGCTACCAGTTTTAGAAAAAGACTGTGGAGGAATGTTTTTCTAAGATATTCTAGGACAAAGTAACAGAAAAGTACATGCAGTGGGGGGTGCAGGGAGAAAAAGCCCGTCCGAGGGGCCTTACTATAAATTGTCATGATGGAAAAACAAATGATTAGAGTACTATGGTACTCTTGGAGGCACAGGATTGGCAGCCAAAAAAAGCAAACACAGAAACCTATGAAATCAAGGCCAATTAGCTAAGCCAACCAAAGCACCAGTCTGATTACTTACAACAGAGTGCAAAGAATTATGGGTAGGTAGACACTATTTACATGAAATTCAGGAGCTGGCTGTAGTATTCATATTATTTAACTCCTTTCATTTGAAAAAAAGTGATGTCAATTATTTGTCTAGGTGACATTTTGTGTGCCTGAATAGGGTTTATGGACCATAAGCATAAAATGCCCCCACTAAAGGCAATAAAAATTTCTGTCAGTTAACTTTAAATAGCTTTAAACCAGACATTGCTTCATGCACTAATAAAGACCACAAACTAACAATGAATCACAAATAATCTAGAATTAGACTCCCCCAATATTGTGATGTTTATCTGGGTCGTTTTATTGTGATATAAAAACTGTAGACGCAGCAGATCTGCTCTGGGATATTTAACCCACAAACTCTGGTTCTCCAGCTGGCTGGATTTCTGGGCGTTTCCCTTTGCTCCTCGACTCTTTCTTGTCTCTACGTTTCTCAAATTAAAGTCACTGGGTACGTCCAAAATAAATGCCAAAGAGGAAGAAACGCATCATCTTACTCAAGAGTTGATAACCTTAACGAGAGAGAGCTACAATTCTAGAAAAATCATATCTGACCCATCAGCCATTTGTGTGTCATCTGTGACTGTGAATAAAGGCCCTCCAAATCTCCAAATCTTTTCCCATCACAAATTAAATGAACAATTTTAGGGCTTCTTACACCCCTCAGGCAACTCCAATCTGTCGTGCTTGATTTTCCACTGTATGTAACTTTATCATACTTTAACAGTATGTATCTTAAAACAAACCCAGCATTACTTTCAGATCTGTGCTGCCTTTGGTTGCTTAGAAACCACACTTGTCTATTCTGTTGCAGATTAGTCTTGAAAACTGCAATGTCATCTAACCATATCTGCTTTCCCATAAGACCCAAAAGAGTCAATTAACTGTGTCATTTAATAATAGGCTAATTGTTGTCAAGGGACTCAATCTAGAACAATGAAGTTCTACACTTTTATCACAGTAACATCAAACTCCAAATGTACCACAGTTCCTGATCTCTGTGCATTTGGGAATTTCCTGGTGATTACTGTAAGTGGAACCAGCTTAGAAGTTTACTTGACCGTGTTTTTAGGGTTCATCTCACTGTTTTGTGCTACACTTTCATTGGACCAGACCTAGGCTATTT
>JAZGTJ010011320.1:0-17072 GCA_036877575.1 Botia almorhae
ATTAAAAGAATTAGCAGCACTAGATTGAGGGCAAGTAAGGATCCAAACCAGATCTGTTGCAACTAGTAACTTAAAGATAAGTTATTTAAAAGCAAGTTATTTGTTAACGACAAACTCACCTCAGAATTGATTGTCCAAAAGACCAAAAAAACAAGACAGTGCTGTTTGTTTTAAGTGATCCACTTCCTGTTGCCAGTTGGTGGCGCGATGACTGTGACTCACAATAGTGATATCAATGTCATCAGACCACCACAATAAAATTACGCCAAACTTGACGTCAAGCACTCAATGCATATGGTATTAGGGATTTCCTGTTTCACATTTTTGCCATAAATTTAAACCATTCAAGATATCAAAACCCTTCACAATTTTTAATCAATGTCTTGGCATGATGCTTACCAAGTTTGGTGCCAATCACATAAAATCTCTAGGAGGAGTATTTGAAAGTTCAGGGCTTTTCAGAAAATCCAAAATGGCCTACTTCATGTTGGGCAAAGCTAATGTGTGTCATTGAGAAAGTTTTTTTGGGTCGACATGACCGATACACATTTTAAGTTTCGTACTGGTGCGTGCATGTATGTTAATATATACAGCATCATTTTTGGCCCGTACCAGGGGGCACTGCCAGGCCCCCCTGCCTCACCTATGAGCCAGCCTTTGCCCAGCCCTAAAGTCCAACAACTCTGAGGGCTGTGCCAAGTTTCAAGACTTTTTGAGTATGTTAAGGGGACCAAAGGTCCTGAAAACCTTGAAAAAAAAGATTAAAAAAAATAATAACTCTAAGGAAAACAACAGGGCCTTCACACTTTCAGTGCTTGGACCTCTAATAAGGATTCCCATGGCACTAATGAATAGGTACTCCTAGTATCCAATATTGCTTGATATGTGTGAATTAGATGGTTGTCGTCCTGGCTTGGAGGTTGTCTCTTGATGCCTTAGTCTCCAGAAGGACCTCTCCTCGCTGATGTCTCTCTCTACATGTATGATCATAGTTAACCAGCTTTTCTCTTCTCATCTGGAAGAGTGGAAGGTTCTAAAGAGTAGGCTTACCTCATGATATTTAACCTTTTTGTATACATCTGGTATTTTTCCACACATAAATATATTTTGTTTCCATAGTATACGTTTAAATGTTTACAATCAAGTATCCTCACATACACTCTTGGGGCTGTCCTCTGTGCTCTATTGTATTGTGATGTAGTGTTTTTGTAATGTACTGTCTGTTCTGTAGTGTTTTGTAGTGGTTATATTGTACTGTTTGTTTTGCACTTGTCTCTCATCTTTGCAATGTCTGTACATGTCTGCACTTTATGATTCTTTGTGATGTTTGCACTGTCGGCACAAGTTGCACACATGCACTTATGTGGACCACCGTGGTCCTGGAGGAACGTTGTTTCATTGCACTATGTATTGCACCTGCTATATATGTGGTCGAATGACAATAAAAAACTTCCTGACTCCTGGGTTTAAATGTACCTCACCCTTTTTCCTCTATGTAAGGTGGCCAGTTTCATCTAATGCACTATAACTTTATCTTTAAAGACCTGAGTTAAGTACGTTGATTATAAAGCTATGACTCCTCAGAAGCATGTCATTTTAAAACCACCTATGCAAAAAGGATATCAGCTCGCTAACAAGTGTCCAAGCAACTGTTGAAGAATTGCAGTTCAGGTGATAAACAATAAATGGCAATTAATCCCTTTTGGGTCTACGTCCTGATTACGGTTAAACTGTTTCCTCGTGACAAACCATCTGCACCAAACGGATAAACGTGCTAAACCATCTAAACCAAACAACATGTGCTAAACCATATAAACCAAACAACATATGCTAAACCATCTAAACCAAGCAACACATGCTAAACCATCTAAACCAAGCAACACACATTAAAAGAATAGCATTAACAATAGTACTTACATTTACGTGTAAGAACCACAAGTTTTTCAAAACACAGTGATATGGATAACACGTTATTTAATACCTAATGGTTCCTCTCATCTCCCTTTTAGGCTAACAGGTAGGTCACTGTTCAGAGCCCCTTCTAATCAACAGGTTAAGTATAACATGCACCAAAAAGCTACTGAGACTGAAGTAACAGTAAAACTGTTACACAGTGACATTGTCTGTCTAAAAGTACAACACTTAAATCTTTAGTTATCATGCCTGAATCTTTAAGAGCCCACAAAACAAGCACTGCTATTATCTAATTTGGTTTGTTTGGTTTGACATAATGGTTGAATAAATAAGTGTTTGTGCGAAAGCTTTAAACATAGAATCTATGGGAAAACATCTTTGTTTTGTCAGTTAACAATGTTGTTCCTTCCTATTTGTCATCTTCCGCAAAGCACAAGCAGCCAGAGAGGTTACACAAGTCATACTTTGCGTGGGCTTGAAGTTGTGTTTGTAGGAGGGTTCAGAACTTTCTAGAAACACCAATTATCTGTGTATAATTTGAAGACATGGTTGATGAGACAGATGGTCATTTGCATGTTCCAAACTGTTAGGCCGTCATCCTGATGACACTCACAAGTAAAGTTCACACAAGATGTTCCTTGATTGATGATTGGTCCCACGATCAGCACCCATCAAGCTCAGGAAAGCTCTTTTGCTAGGAACATTTTCAGAAGGCAGTTGAACAAGGAAGTTACACTGAAGAAATTAAGTTCTTGATCAGTATTTTGTATCTTAAACTAAACATCCCTAAACCTGTTTTAACTGAGAAGAGTAAGATCAGTTCCTGAGCATATGTGAAGAATATACACTCTCCAGCCTCTGACAATTTCTTGTTAATGCAAATATCTAATCAGCCAATCATGTGGCATTTAAGTATGTAGACATGGTCAAGACCAAAGTTTAAACTAAGAATTAAAATAAAGAAGAAAGTGACTTTAACACTGGGTTGGTTGTTGGTGTCTGAGTATTTCATAAACTGATGATCTAGTGGAATTTTTTAAACACAACCATTTCTACAGTTTACTGAGAAAAGCAGAGGAAAATAATCACTCATTACAACCAAGTAACATAGAAGAGCACTTAAAAGCATGAGCTGTTAGACCTTAAACAGATGGGCTACAGCAGAAGAAGACTACACCTGGTACCACTTCTATCAGCTAAGAAGGCAAAAGGGGTCCAACACGCACGTACTAACAATGTGCATCTAGTAAAATGGCTGGTGAGTGTAAAGTGAAGTTCATTTTTCTTATCTCACTGGCAAATAGTTTTTTCTTGTTTTAAGCATAAATGTAAAAAATTGTAATAAACATTTGTTTAAAATAAGGCAACAATTTGCCAATGGGGAAAGAAAATTTGGGATTTTGAAAACAAGATATGTTCTTTTAAAGACTTCTGAAGGTCACCTACAGAAACTATACATTTATAAACTTATACATTTGTATAACACATGTACACAATACACATGTAACATTTATGTAAACATTTAAGTAACATGCATTAATAATGCATTTTGCAGTCACTTCTATCCAAAGTGTCAGGAACATCAAACTTGATTGTTAAACACATGCTTACCATTGAGCTACATATTGTGTACTTGACACGAGAAGGACTTTTTGGGCAACGATCACATTAAGACCCCCAAGTCATTGTTTTTACCCCACTCAGCTGGATTCTCACACTGTTAAACAGTCAAGCATTGAATGCTTTCAGCTTCAGCCCCTCGACTGTGACGCACTCCCAGCAGGCAGGAGAAATTAGTTGAGTTGTTGGAAACCTGAGCCTCATCAGAGACCAGTGGCAGCTCATATCTCACTGAATAAGGGGAATAAAAGAAAAACTGAGATGCTGTATTACTTAGAGAGAGAGAGAGAAAAGATTTTGGAAAGAGTGTTTAATTTTGTCTTAGAATTTACAATTGCTGGTTTTCTGTTGCGACAAATGTGAAGTTAAATGTTATATTCATTTTAATAATGTTAAATTAAAATGATGCATACGATAGATACACAATGGCATTATAATAACCCTGTACTTCTAGTAAATCCTGCAAAGAACGGTATAAAAAAAGATACGATTTTGATTCTTTAGCTTACCACCGTGGTCAAGCCATTTGAGCCTCTGGTTGCCCGTTTAAATGCACCTCAAATATTCTAAAATTTCACCAGAGGATTTAACAGGTGTGAATAATTGTGGCTCAAAAACCTTTTCATTTTTACAATGAACATATGTAGTGATTTACATCAAGTTTCCTTAATACAGATCTTCTTTTCTCATGGAACATGAGAAGATGTGTAATGTCCATTGACAATTTAGTGTAAATTGTGATCAAACTTAATGCATAATAGCTCATAACTCAAAAAGTCAACAAAAGTTTGTTTGTTGCTCAGTTTGTTTTCCTTCCATGTAGAATCATGTGTCTTTCCTTACACCTAAAATGGCTGACTCTGTGTTTTTCTTCTGGACTGTAGGAAGGATGCACTCAGCCACAAGATGAGGACATCATGTTTATTCCCCTTGATGATCCAGCTGCAAATAAGGCTGCTGCAAAAATTCAAGCTGGATTTCGAGGTCACATGACCAGGAAGAAAATGAAGGATGACAAGCCCAGGGAAGAGGTTAGCAGTACAAAAAATGCATCTGTCAAGGGTGCTTCCATTTTACTTGTTGTGCAAAAATAGACTCTAAGAACCCTAGAAGTCACCTTACATAGGAAAGAATTACATTATTGTCTACATTATAAACATTAAAATTACATTATAAAGCATTATTTGCTGTAAAGCTGCTTTGGAACATTAGTCTATAATTTATCCCAAGATATTACTTAGGTTTTTGTTACTATAAAGCTCTTGTGTGTAAAACTACTTTCTCATATCACTTATAAAATATTCTTTTTAAAATCACCCTAGACTGCTATTGTTGTGCCATTTTAAATAGTCCAAATAAAACAAGTGATACGTGACAATATTGTCGCAAAAAAACTTAACGGTGCACTAAAAAATAGCACTCTTGGGGTTTGTGTTAACCAATTAAATCAAGAATTCAACAATGTTGTGCAGTGGGATACCTGTGCATTTAAAATCCATCAGCCAACCTTTAAATGGTGTTGTTGCTGCAGGTTGATTTCTGGGAAATGTATTGTTAAAACAGCACTAACTACAGTCTTAAACTTGAATGTTTAACTACTATTAAAGATCCCATGAAGCCAGTGTTACCACAATCACTGTGTCTAGAGTCAGTGTTTCCCCTGCAGAGATCAATATGCTTAAATGGTATTCTAGCAAGACTGCCTAATTGCTTGTTGCTAAGCAATAATACAGATGGTACCCAGTTGATGTCATGTGAACATTCTTCTAAATTGCATTGCCTAGGTATGGTAATGCTTGTAACGTGTGCTTTTTCAGAGTGTAAAGGAAGCTTCAGTAATGAATTTAGGTTAGCCTTTCATTAAATTATGTATTTTGAATCAACTGAATGAATACATATACAAATTCAACATTCGTGTCATTTAAATTTTTATTTTATTTTTTAAATATGCTGAGTCTTGTTCATTTTATGCATAACACTATTCCTGTAGTTCATTCAATAATGCTAGCAATGCCAAGGTCATGGGTTTGATCCCCAAGGAACATACACAATAATGTAGTCATTTATAAATGTCAGCTTTCTATATCCATCTTTCAGCAGTTTTGTGTCTTATCTTGTGTAAAAACGAAAACGTGTCATCTTTTTCAGAAACAACGCGAGCAGAAGTAGCTAAGAGGAGCACAATCACCACCGCCATGACAGCCCATCACTGCAATAACCAGAGCTCTTTTGTTTATAAAGAACCCTTCAATGTGTGATATAAAAACATCAACAGCCAAACTTCATGCAGAGCTTGCCACATGACTAGCAAACTCCTTCACACCTCTCTCCTCTTCCTTTAGCATTTGAGTGGTTTCTCACATAGTCTCACAGCATGACATTATAAATTAAATACATATTAAGATAGACATTTGTTTGTGATTTGTCATCCTTTAACTTTTAAGAGTTTTGCTTATAGCTTCGAGCAAGGCAAGCCAAATACTCTCTCCGAAGATTTGTTGATACGTGTTGTGCTTCTTTGGCTGTAATTATATATACTATACAATATACAAGTATGCATTTACCAAATGTCAATTTGTTTTCTAGTTTAAATTTTTGTTTATGCCTGTTTAATAAAGCAAATTAAGTGCAACATACTGGTTTTCAGTGTTAACTGGACTCTTTATAATTACCATCATCTTGTGACTAGGGTAATATAAACATTCATCTAATAATCATCACTTGTGTTTGGGCTGTGGTCAACAGCTATACAATACACCACACCTATTATACACAGAGAAAACAATATTTCCAGACTGTGTGTGTCAAATCCATGTGATTCAGTGTAGTATTCCCATAGCTTAATCAATCTTTTAAACACTGAGACTGTAGCCTTCAAATAGCACAGATGCTCATTAAAAATGCATTTGCTCAATTGAATTCCTTGCATGCTGCCATGCTTGTGCTAACCTTGGATGCGTTTGCGCTTCTGTACCTGTCCTTTTATATCAGATCATGTGATATTTACACCAAAATATTTGTCTTCTTTGAGTTCCTGAACCTTGCAACCTTGCCATCTTTGGTTTGAATCCTAGGGAATGCGAGTGCAGATAATGGATGGCACAAATGAACTGTAAATGTGACTGAAAACCATCTTTACCCTTCTGTGCTCAGTGTGTAACCCGTGTTTTGGTAAAACAGACATTGACTAGCAGATTTAGTACAAACCCTATTTTTCACATCCTTCCTACAGAGTATTCTTGCTTGGCAGTTCTTCCAGAGCTCATGTTTTAATTACAGTACACAGCTCACAATGGAAGGGGGAGAGTGGAGCATGTTGTAATTATCTCTTCTTGCTCTGTCCCCTGATAGGTTTTATTGCATCTACTCTGCCTCCTCAATGATATCTAGAAGTTAAAATTGAGAACTGGCACAAGGCTTCTGCAAGCTATAAGTGGGTACAAGACACTCTGTATGTGGTTAAAAATCAGGGGTGGTAAGTTAATAAGACTGTATACAGTGAAAGGGAAAATGTTTTCTTAAAGGAACAGCTGATTCAAAAATGTTATCATTTCGTTTTTTTAGCCTTTTGTTAATGGCAACCACTATGAACTGCATTGTGTGAAGACAAAACATTTTTTCAAAACTTTTCGTTTCGTGTTCCATAGTAATAATTAAACATACAAGGTTAGAATAACACAAGGGAGAGTAAGAGACTGAGATTTCCTTTTTTTGGCTGAATTATTCCTTTAAGGAGTTATTTGTACTTGATCTCAGCCTCAGACAGTGTGCCCACTAACCACCCACAGTCTGTTCCCTAACCGTCTAATGCACAGTGCTCACAACTGTAGACTTCTCAGTCAAGTCAATGTTATTTTGACTTTTTAGGAGGCTAGGCAGACTTTACACAACTTTTGTAAGTAAAAAAATACAAATTAGTTATGTGCTGTACAGTGTCTCTACTTTTTATGTTTTTAAATCTCTATATTTTACCATGGCACCATTAAGCATTTTGACGATATTATAATGCTATTATACAATATTATAATCTAATAACTCAGTCCCTAAATGGCATGTAAAAACAAAATGTCAGATGGTTCTTGGTCAGTTTAGAGCACACCAAAAAATTGTGTTGTTTACTTAGCAACCATACAGCTAATTTTTGCACCTTTCCCCCTCAGTGACTCTCTATAATTTAGGGACTTTTTGGACAAATAATATATATAACTATAACTATAGTATATATATAACTTCTATAACTTCTTTTAGTAGACGGTAGTGCACATAGTTTATTAATCAGACAGAGGTTGTGCAAGAAAACTAAAACTATGTAAATAAGAAAAGGCATTACAATGCAAAACAATGCGATGGTGGCACGTTTAATTCGTTTAAATCTATCTAGCAACAATTAGCAACTATTCGGCTAGCCCTTAGCTATTTTACATTGAAAATTGTTGTCAACTTCGAAAAAACAAACCTTTTGCAGCAGTAAGTTGTCTGGCTAGGCATTGTGTATTCAGGTTGAGTCATTGAATAAAACCATTCAATTTAGATGAGGCACATTTTAGGTTACCCTACAAAACATTTACACAAGAGCCTTTGTGTTTGTGAGAAGTGATGATGTTCTGTTTTCTGGTACTTAATCTCCTAAAAGTCCTATCTTACAACAGAGAAGTGTTTTCTAGCCGACAACATTGTGTTGTTTAGCTTCACATAATGACACATTTAAGAAAAAATACTATTTTGTGCTAAAAATACTTGTTGAGAGTCATTCTCAGAAATATGCACTGAAGGGCAAACGGTTCATATCGAAAGCAAATCACAACTCGAGCAATTCAGCTTAGCAACAACGCCAGCCTGTCTGAATCAACGCGTTGTAATGGAATATGCACTCCTGTGTGTTTCAGCTCTGTGTTCTGCTTCACTGTGGGATGAGAGCCTTAAGTTGCTTTGGAGCCGCTGAGCCCACTTTACGCCCACATCGCTCCCACTCGCACTGACACGTCCAGGGACTCAGCTGGGGGTGGGAGAGTTATGAAATATGAATTTCGCTCAGGTTTCCAATGGCAACACAGACAAAGTCTGCCTCTGTGTTGCCTCCTGCTTCTGTAGGTTTAGCTGTTTGCCTTTTATCTCCATTTTGTAATGGTACGTGCATCTCATTTACTACAGAAAAAATAATGCTTGCGTTGACATACATGCTCGTTAGAGGTCTTTCCACCTACGGAGACTTACATGATAGAAAATACACACATGCATTGTTTCATAAATGTGTAGCCGTTATTGTGTATACATGTGAACTGAACTTTTGATAAGAAATTACTTTTCCATAGTGTATATGTAGTTTAAAAGTACTACTAATATCTGGAGTTCCTGGAGACAGACTTTGTCATTTCATAATGAGACAGAGGAGGTGTATTAATTTCAATGCGAGATGCATTGTACGAACATCCGATAAAAACCAAAACGTTTTACATAAAATACAAGGTTACTATAGGCCGACTTAAAAGAATTTCAATAGATATTTGAGAATAACCATTAACTGTATACACGTTTTCAAGAAAGACAAAACTGTATTGTTATTAAGTAACAGATGTATTAATTCTGTATCTGAACCAGACCGTTACTATAGAAATAACCCTATCTGATAGTTGCACTATATGTGTGATACCAATATGATAGGAACAGTATTAATATAGTGCAGATCTAGAATGACTAATCAGTAAATGTTGGACAGATTGCCCCTTTCAAATGCCTAATGCAAAGTGTGCAATGCACTCTTTGCTAAAAGTCTTCAGTAAATGGAGGCGTTAAGTTAAAACTTAATACAGTCAATACCTAATACGTAATTTATTACAAAAATATCCATGTTTTCTTACACTGTGCATTTCTTCAATTCAACCTCAAATCTTGATGCTGTTATTTGTTAGCTATCCATTTGTACACAGGAATTTGGTATCACTTCTAATATGAGAAAATGAGTGGTCTCTTGTATGTTTGCCATTCGAGCCCCAGAACAGCACATGTATGAGTTTTTGCTGTTAGTGGAATTAGGGGAGTCAGTCTGAATGGAGCCCTCCATTCAGAATGCAACGCCTTCTGGAGCCACGCCTCCTCCAACACAAGCAGGACATCCTATCAATGCATTCAGACCAAAAGCAATGATTGGATGAAATTTGTTTTGATCTGGATGTGAAGAGACTTTTAACTAGCATAATAAAAATGTAGTATAGGTTATTATAAATCTTTTGGGGAATTAAAGAAAGATCCCTTTGTGAAATACAATAAACAGCCGGGCATGAAGAATCAGCCAACACAACACACACACACCACACACACACACATATATTGCCAACAGACCACCCCCCAAACTCCATCCTTACATACACAGTACCATTCAACAACTCACAAACATGCCATCATGGTCTTGATTGTGAGAATATCTGTACACATGCAGGCTTGTGTGAGTGAGTGCATGTCTGTGTGTGTGTGTGTCAGCTGCATGGCATAGCCCAGCCTCAACAGAAATGGCAGAACTCTGAGTTGGGGACGTGCTCAGAGTGAACAAATCATGTTAATTGTTTGGGGAAGACCGCGAAGGTTAGACCCAAGATGAAGGCAGAAAAGGAGACTTTTTCATGGGCATCAGCCGCATTTGCAGCACCACTGATCTTGATCCTTGTAATTCTAATTCATTCAGGTAAGAGGGCAAGTGCAACTTTTACTGAAAGACAGCGCTGTTTTGTTGGCTTCCACCCAGAGCTTATGAGAATATGGAGGTGACAACAGGGTGAAGAGATACTTAGAGAGCGTCTTTTCATTTAAAATACTGCATTTTAAATGTAAATTCTCAAGCAGTATTGGATTTCAGTGTCATCAAATAAATGTTAAAGTATATGTCAAGCTTGCCATAGCTTTTGTTATAAGTAATATGGACAGATGAGTCTACAGATGGCAAAGTATAAAGTAAATATAGGCAGGTTATTTATTAAGGAGCTATTTCTATTTGACCTGACCCATGATTTTTTTTTGTCTGACTTAAAGTACTTGTATAATACATTATACTTGTGTATAATACAATTATATATATCGAACTTAATGTAATGTATTTAATTCAATTCTATTTAAAAACCTTATTTAAGAAATGTGTGTTCAATATGGTTTATTATCTATAAGTGTAAAACAACATGTATACATTCATGCATATGATCTCTGTCATCTACAAATTCACCCAGGATATTTCCCATAACACACCCAAAACATATTGTGAGCAGTCAAATATTAATTACAGAGTGTGTAATCATGGTGCTGTGCTCTGAATTATCTCAATTCAGGTTTCTTTAATTCAGTCTAGTTCTGTTTAGTGCTGTGCTTGACAGGAAGCACTCAGCAGAGTAAGAGTCACAGCAGATAACAGCACTGAGAAAATAAGTTTGAAGGACAAAGCTGGTTGGTCTTACAGTCTACTTCATATTCCTATTTACAACATCATGAAAACCTGGTTCTATCCTGCATCAAACTATTCTAGAAGCTGTTTGTGTTATACAATTGTCCGATGTTGACATCAGCAGTGTCACAGAGCCCCATGTGTCACTTTTCATCTAATCACCCTGATTGTTTGTTGCTCTGTGAGTCTTTTTTGTGGGCTGCTGGGGAGGAAATTGAGGCCAGACAATCCAAGCTTTTGTATGCTTATCTCTGCAGGCTTTTTTCACACTGTACAGCCGTAACCAGGGAAATGGGGTACAGGCTATCTCTAGGTTATCAGTGACAGATAATTATAATATCTTGCTTTACATATTATTTAATTGTATAACATAAGATTAGTCTTATTAGGAGATATTGTTTACTTATTTCTGTAACAAAATCCCATATGAGTTTTTCAATGGCCAAAACTGATATCTACACAGAATGGTGGCCTTCAACACATATAATGCAGTAATATAAAACATATTGCAATTTACATGAACAAAATATACATGCAATAAAAACTGTGGCATAAATTATATCTACACTTTTTGGCACAAAATTGATTTATCTTAAGAAATTGATTATCTTCCATTTACAAAGTTGTCAGTAGACTTTGGAACTAAAGCAAAGGGGGAAACACATTGTTTCCTCATTGACCAAACAGACACGTGATGCTGATAATAATCACAATGAGCAAATATCAGTCTAACACTAAATGATCTTCATATCGTCACAACATTTAACATGCGATTACACGTGATGTGACTGGACAAGATCTGATAGGAGCTGTCTGAAACAATGTTTTTGGGCTGTCTGGAATGTTCTGTGGGTTGTGGCGTTCCCCTCTTTGTGTTCCCTACCAGTGGAATCTGACTAGTGTTATTATGGCGTTAAATGATTAAGATTACAGTGAAGCTGGAGAATAGGCAGGGATAGACACTACTAAATAAAACAGCTTATTTACACAGTCAGGTTAATTGCAGTCTTTTCTGTGTGCGTGGAAACTACACGATAAGGGGAAACTAACTACGCTCACTGATTGGTGAACTATTACTTATCTCAGGTCAATGTATATGGAAATTAAGCAATCAACAGTTCAGGCATCATCAGTAGTGTATAAATGAATTCTGGACTTAATTTGTGTTTTTCATCACCTTATAGCCCATTTTAAAGGCATACCTAAATGCTCGAAGTGAGCTTTGCATCCACTTATAAACGGTGTCTATGTACATGGCTTTCTTTACATGTATTTATTTTTTTTATTGGTTAGTTTGAGCAAATAGTAAAGGAAAACCAGGCAACAAGTACTAGGCATGCAGCTCCTTCACTACTGTTAAGTGTATCAGGTGAATACATTATCATAAAGTTAGTGGAGAGAATAGTGGAGAGCTGTAATTTAGGCAAATGGTGGCTACTATGAAAATACTCAAATTTAAGATAGTTTTGATTTATTTAACATTTTTGCTCATTTTCCATGGCTCTATTTGGGTTATTTCATGACTTTTTAGTTAGAATAAAGAATAAGCACATAAGTGTGTCAACATATTTGACTGTTAGTGTAACAGCAAGACTGTTTATGAGCTTGTCTGATGATATACTGAGAGGTTTTATTTCTGCTGCTTTTTAAAGACCATAGAAACTCATAGAAATCAAGTGCTGTTTTGGAGAGATTTCAGGCTTTTTTTTAATGTTATTTTTCAAGATTGTTCATGTTTCATAGGATGTGTTCAGGGGGTGAACATTACCACTTTAGAGACTCTGATCAGAGGGACAGTGGGCAGAGAAGCTCTGCTCTCTGTCCGTTACTCAAGCACTAGTCTGGATCCTCCTGTGATCAAATGGCAGCTGAAGAGGGACAAACCCATTACGGTGGTTCAGTCCATCGGCACAGAGATCATCGGAAACCTACGGCCAGAATACAGAGATCGTATCCTTGTGTTTGAGAATGGCACGCTGCTGCTCCATAACCTCAGGCTGTCTGATGAGGGCACTTATGAAGTAGAGATCTCCATCACTGATGACACCTTCACAGGAGAGGGAAGCATCGAGCTGACAGTGGATGGTAAGATTGAAGCTTTCTCAAAAAGAGAAAAGAGACTTGAACTGAATTATAATTTGGAAATGTTAAAAAGTACATTTAAGTCACAGTTAGCATACTATACCATAGCACTTGTCATAAAAGGTATTACCACGATAGCTAGTCTGCAAAACCAACAAATAATCTGATTTATTCCAATCAACACTTTTCAGAGCCAATCTCTAGGCCATACGTCCACATGGTCACCTCCACTGTTGTGGAACTGACTGAAAATTTCACCCTAAACTGCACCCATGACACGGGCACTAAGACCATCTACAGCTGGACAAAAGGTGGGAAGCCGTTATTGAACGAAACACGCCTGATCTTGTCACCTGACCAGAAGGTTCTGACCATCAGTCGTGTTCTGATGGCAGATGATGATGTCTACAGCTGTATGGTGGAAAACCCTATTGGTACCACGAAAAGTCTGCCAATTAAACTTACAGTTTACAGTAAGCATCACAATTAGAACACAATTTTTTCAATACGTTAACAAGTTCACCTTTTATATTTGAAGATTACTTAAAATTGTACTTTTGTTTCCAGAAAGAAGCTCCCTTTATATCATATTGTCTACAGTGGGCATATTTGTCCTTGTCACTCTTGTAACTGTGTGTGCGTGCTGGAAGCCATCAAAAAAGTAAGATTTTTTTGCTCTTCTCTCTGTCCTTCTTGTCTTAGGATAATGATAGTGTTGTAAATAAACATGTAACCGTAAAATTATTTCACTAGCAGGTCAAAAAGACAGAGGTCCAAAACTATGATACCAAGATCCTTTCCACAAAACAACCACATCAGGTACCATGACGACAAGCCAGAGGGTATGTCATTAAAATAAACATGGTGATTTCTGTCCACTTCTAATGCAAATTAAAGTAATTATCCACTAGACAAACAGCTTATTTCATGTGTATTAACTGATACAAATGTATTTACAGCATTATAAAATGCTTTATTGGAAATTTAAAGGAATGTTTTTGGTTCAATACAAGGTCGATCAATACCATCTGTGACATGCTGTCAATTACACAAATAAAATAAGACCTATAATATGTAAAAAAAATTACATTTACAGTAATTTACAGTAATGCATTTACAAGGAAAGTCTATGAGACAAGGCATCCCAGATTATTTAAAAGTGCAAAAATGTGCAGCTCATAAGTTTATATATTAATTCTTCTGTACAAATGTTTGTTACTGCATTTGAATTGTGGGTGGTGTATTCATTTTTTTCCAGTTCTGACTGTTGGTTATGTGTTACTCAGGTATTTCCTGGGTGCCCTTTGATTTAGATAAACATGTTTGTGGCTGTTTACATCACATTTATTTCTGATGTTATTGTGTAACACAAAGCGTTATATTGCAATATGAGAGATACAATATATGCAGTATGATATTAGTTTCAAAAGTAAGCTAGTAGTATAGTAGATTTAAAAAATGCAGATAAGGTAAACATTTAAAGAACAGGATTAGAAATAAAAAAATGGTAATACATATACTTGTTACTAGTGTGTGTCTTAGAATTGTCACAAAGTAAGAAAATGTATACCTTTAAAATGCACTGGAAGTCACAGATAAGTGTCTGCCAAATGTCAGATGAAAATATGTCTTGCGGCTATACCTTTTCATAACATTTAACCATGGTCTATGCATTGCCTTATAGAACTCCACTGTCAAAATTGTCAACAAATTGACAGTTTGTTACAGACAATTTTGAATGATCCTATCTTGTGTTGACCACTAAGGCATAACTTTTGTGGACATTTATTATATATATTAGTATCACTACATGACACCATATATACATACATACGTACATACATACGTACATATATAAATATATATGCAATGCAATGTTTAATTTTTTATTTATATATCTAGATAATGTCATCCCTATAATGACTGATCATGAGCGCAGGAATCCTGTATCGCTCTACATCTTGAAAGAGAAGGTACTGTGACGTCATTACATAACCCAATCTCTCAGTGCAGATTTTTTATGTTTAAAAATAGCCCTTCGAGTGTATGAGTGGTCCATAACCTCAACTGAGCAGTCTGTGATTCAGAGAGCAAAAGTTGAACTCGCAACAATCTTGTGCAGGATGCTTCTAAAACATTTCTTTGTATCACATTTATATTCACGTATTCGCCATATGGTCTGTTATAGAACAGGTTATGAGATTAGGCTGCATGTTTCTGCATCATAAGAATGGCCAGAAGTTTAGAAGCATTACGAGTCATAACAACACGAAAGTGCATAATTAGAATGAAAGCTTGTAGGCGTATGCAGACTGTAAATGCATGCACTTGACACCCTCAGGATTCTCCAACCGGTGAACCAACATCATGTGAAACTTGCATCTCCAACGGTAGCAGCCCTCCAAGCTACAGCAGCTCAATGCCTCCTCCATCCGACTCGCTTGAGCTACCAGCACGCTCCTCACGCAGATACCCTCGCACCCCCACTAAATCCCCCCCAGGACACCGACGCCGGAGGAAGGGACACAGCCAAAGCCCCTCCCCGTCTTACAGCCGAGAGTCGAGTCGTTCCTCTCCACCACCTGTGACCTCGTCTCCAGCGAGAAGGCCTGAGAATTCAACCACCCCTGCACAAGAAACCAGAGGATCTATGAAACATCAATGCTGAAGAGCTGACCGAGTCTTCCAAGCCCATATGCTGCAAAAAGACTGATAATGACCTGCACAAACACTTTTGCATTAAGAAATGTAAATCTGTAAATACACAGTATGAGTATCTACAGTTCCAAACAATACTTTTCAGAACTGTTTTTTAATGTGAAGACACTTTTTATTCACTTTCTAAATGTTTAGTTGATCTAACACCCTAGTGTCTCTATACTCTATACAGAGTAGTCAGTAGTGATCATATATTAGAGATGCCTGGGTACTGAAATGTCATTATGTTGGCTTGACAAAGCAAACATACTGTTATTGCACAAAACTGGGCTAGGGTTTTTTCAAAATCCCTATCCCAAGACCAAAGTTTTTGAATTGTAACTTTCAAGCTACATGCTCTTCAGTCCGTTTTGACTTTGCTACAGTATTTGCAGAAATTTGTCCTTTCTAGTTAACAGAGTTACAAAAATCCCAGATCCATATTCTTACATTTGAATAAAAAACACCTAGCCACACCTTAAGAGCCAAAACACCAAAGCATTTCCATTGCAACCTGCTAGAACACTTGTCGAACTCTGTCGAACGCTGTAGAAACCAGCAAATATACCCTGGCAACTAACAAGACAACCATACAGAACACTGTAGAAAACGCCTTGCAGAGCACTGTAGCAACTAGCCAGAACGCCTTGCTAACCGACTAGCAAGGACTAAATTTCTTTAAATTTCAATTTAATTTTCTCTTTTCAACCTTTGTTATTAAAACTCTGTGAGACTTAAATAACCTTCATTTTTCAAACTGTAAACTCCTCGGCAAGGTTTTGTCAAGCCAACATTCAAAGTTTGCCTTGACAAACTTTTCTCTTCTAGTGTTCTTTTGGTAAATGTAAACAAAAAGTAGAGCTATTCAAATAAAATTTAGAAAGACCAAAACAGAATCATTCACATGTGGTTTTGTGCATTTTTGCGGATAATAATCTGGGCGTTATGTAATGTCTCTGTAGCTGAAGTTCATACTGTTCCCGTAAAAGGAGAGACAATGTGCTTGCTGATTCACACAAAAGAAACAGTAGGCTCCTTGTTTTGTATGAACACAGCCTTTGAAAACAAGCATTGAAAAGGGATCAGGCCGTTCTTGTGCTGATTTATACCCATGCATCAGTAGCGGCTCCTAACTACAAATTTATGTGGGGCAGATTCTGGGTTGTATCATAGGCTATATGATTAACCTATTATTAACTACTAGTCAGCTAGTGCAATAAGTTTTACATTTAAATGACTGAACGCATTTAGAACATTTCGGCAGAGGTCTTGTGTTCCTTACAGCCTGAGGGTGGCGCTCTAATGTTGATTGGCAAACTCTATAATCGTATAT
>JAZGTJ010011321.1:0-17072 GCA_036877575.1 Botia almorhae
GGGTCACGTTACTTTAAAAGAGGTTCAATTTTGTCAGTGACATCTTTAAGTGTTTTTTGGTGATTTTTTTGTACTGGTTTGACCGTAATCGTGCGACAAGATCCTTATCTGCTGGAACAACATGAGTGTTAATTGTCATTTCAGAGTTAGGGCGGTTCCTTTAATGGCTAATAAATGCTTTGAATACAGTTTATGTTCTTCAAGAGGCTATCGGGAGCCATCACACCAGACTCGAAATAAAGATAAATGTTCTCTATTGTTGCAGGCTTGCGGAATACATTTAAATACCATTTAGGCTTTACCATTATTGTTGGTCTGTATTATGGCAGTAAAGATGAGTGTTATACATTAGACTGATGTCATTGTTGCCTAATAACGGCCTGGATAAAATTCCAACCTGCTCCGGCGTGCCACTTTCCAAAGATCAGAGCGTTCATTACCAAAGCTCTCGAGAGGATAATCACTTTGTCTGTTTGTTCTGAAATCTTGACCAATTACATGCAATTAAAGGGTTATTTTCATCCTTTTGTCTGCTCCAAATGTCACAAAATATGTCCCCCCTCTGTAGCATTTGCAGCCGTTTATATAAAATGTTGGCATGGTAAAGTGCACTTTTATCAGAGGTAAAACTGCTCATTAACACAAGCACCAGTTGCAAGCAGTAAGCAATGTCGCGTGTACATTGACAAAAGATCAATGCGCACGTATCACGCACCTTCCTCCACCACGCAGCCACACTTCCTGTGTTGATCGATGCCTGGATGCTCATCAAAATCTAATTACAGTAGATTCTCATTAGCTAAAACAAACATGTGAAGCGCAACGCCAATACCCCAAGCAGAAGGCGAACATGAGGAGGAGAATGTTGGCAAGAGGGTCAGATATGTCAGGGAATGCACATTTAGCAGAAAGTAATGAGCATTAAATGGTCTATTGGGGGACCAGCTCCTTCAGAATCATCCACACATGCACACACACTACTGTTTTATTCGTGTCTGTTCTGCTGAGGAAGCAAACAGAAGTGAGGCCACCAGCACAGACAGGTGTTGTGGGTTATCAAGCTCCTGTGACGAACAAGGACGACACGTTGACAGCAATCAGTCAAAGTGAGGGGAAACTCTGAGGACACAGAGTGACTTTCTCCTGTACACTAGTGGCAAGTGTGTATTACCTAGTCTAGGAGAAACTGTTTCACAAAATAAATGTGAAACATTTTAAAAAGAGTTAGATTGTAATGTGTTAATATTATATCTTTACCTCTGAGGAAGAACAGATGTCATACAATGATTTTTCAAATGCTTCTCATAAAACAAACCCTACTACCTGACAGATACCTGTTGCAAAAAGTTTGATTTTGTTAGAAGTGCATAGCTTTTCCTTTTAAATATTTGTCTTTTGATATGTCTTTTGGTCAGAAACAGAAAGTTACGGTGTCTACTAGCAGGAGCTGACTGCACTATGCTAACCATCCGAACCACCCGAACCTTGACTCCTTTTGGGTTTAAGTTTGCTTACATGTCTTTGTAGGTTGAGCAGAAACTTTGAATTTTGTTTCTGAGGTTAGAAAATGGCTGAAATCAATTGCGGCACTTTCACTGTCCTTAGATGGCAGAGAATTAAGCCCCCTGTCATCAGCAAGTTTTTATTATATACTTTGTATATTTTGACTGATGGTTGACTCATACAGCTGTTATTTTTTTCTCAGACGTGGTGTTTTTTTAAATTTCAGCCTTTTCATAACAAATAGGCTAGATGTCTGAATGTGACACTTGACCTTTTGCCTGTATATTACTTTGCATACGCATATTGTACCATCCAGGCAGAAGTAAAATTCAATCTTAGCTAAAATTTAAGCTGAAAAGCTTGGCAGGTAACAATTTGGACTTTTGCTGCTGTTCTACACGCATTTTTGTCCTTATAATGTTACGTTTTCAATGCGGGTTTCGCGGTTTATTATTCGCTACATTTTACATAATACAAAAAAAGGAAAAATTATTACAGGTTTGAGACACTGGACTGTGACAGCTACAGATTGACTGAACCAGTGTAAAAAATGTGCAGTCCATAAAAGAAGGGAAGACAGGGAAAAGAAATGGAGAAAGAGGCCATAAAGTACATTTTATAGTGTGCATGTAATTTAACAAGAGAGCGTCTATGCTATATCTTATCTTTTCTGTTTAACAGCCATGTCCATTCTAGTTCTGCAGCTTAAAGGGCTGCTATTATTAAAGCTTTGCATTTGGTTGTGGCCGTCACAGGTTGTGACCTCCTGGTCAACACTATTCCAAGCTGAAGAGTCCAGCGTTGTCCCACTGAACCCCGTTGTGGCCTGTATTTAAAAGAGTAATTGGGGGAATGCCGTGCACCGTGCTCAGGTTACGATTATAGCGTCCTGAAAAATTGTATCCGCAGGCTTGAAATAGTCATAGGTGAGTGTGCAAGGTTGCAAAAAGCAAAATGTGTGGAAGGTAGTTACACTGCTGAAAATTGGTGAAGGAATCTATTTTCAGCTCTCTCCATGTTGTCATGATGTGTGTTTTGGTACGAGGTGTTCGGGTTCGAATGGGTCTGATAGAAGAACATTCCTGACTGATATGCGCAGTAACTGATGTCACGTAATAATGAAGGGTTATTATGGCTTTAAGCGCCATTAAAACATACTAAGAAGGTATATTCCATTATTCCAATGTGGATCAGTTTACACCATAATCTTACTATCTGTGGCTTTTAAAAAATTAATGTGTTGAAATTGTGTTTTTGTGTCAATTTAAGGAATTGTTTCTATTGGCAGCGACCACTAGACCACTATTGAAAATGCTTCTGTTTCTCATTTTGTAGTTCAATGCATTTTTCATTACAAATTATATTAACAGCATAACAATTTGAGGAAAGAGTTGCTTATTTTGTTTATTTATTTGATTATTTATATATTTGAAAAGATTTCCTGTGCTGTGTCCTAATAGTTCTCTCAGACTCAAGAGGGGGTAAATTAGATTTTTGTTTTTATTTTTGAAACCAATTAGTGAACTCCCTTTCATACTTGGTAGGTGCCACAGCAGCGCACAAACAGAGTGTTACCTAATCTGTTTAAATTTGCCTTTTAAACGCACCTGTGCTGCTGTTCCTCTTTGCTGTGAATGGCTATGTCTCGCAGATGCTCGGTTTGAAATTCAGAAGATGAACACAGGGTTCAGAGTAATGAAGGACACTTTCATGTTTGACCAGGCTAATAATTCAAATTTTCCTCCTATTTGTTTCATTTAAAATCCAAATCATCTCTCACATCACAAGGTGGAACAGTATAAAACCTTTTAGCGTGTCCATTCAGACCATTCACTGCCATTGCCATGACATGATTTTTAATACTCTTCTGAGCTGCTGTAGGTTCCCTCATCTTGGCCTCTTATTACTGCTAATTTGCATCAGATTGGCCTTGCTTTGATTCATACTGTTCCACACTTCAGTTTTTCGTCACCTATAAAAATGAATTATAACAAATCACTTCTATAATGTGGGTTTTGTTTAAAAGCTGACATGTGCAAACAAAAGTATATATTTTGTTATTATACTATATTTACTAGCCCCTATATAGAACTAGCCCCTTCTTATATCATTCTCAGTGCTTCAATATTTGTAACACTTGAAAGATCTCAGTAACTGAATATTCAAAAATTCTCCCCTCACATCACGTTCTCTGGATGTTCTCAAAAAATCTTTCAATTACACCTAGTGATATAAAAAAGATGGCATAAATTACATCGTCTGCAGGGAATCGTTTTCTTTGCCAAGTCACGTTCACTTTGAAGCACAAAAAGAAATTCTCATCCGCCTCATTGCCGTAACAAAATGAAACCATTAATTTAGTCTTGTGGGCTATTTTCTTCTGATTTGAAGATGGTCATAACTGGAAAGATATTACAATTTGCAATATATCTTCTTTTGCTTAGACTGGAGTCTCCCACACGTTCACTATATATGGAGGCCCCTAAAGGTGTGAAGATAGAAGCTGATGCAGGTGATTTCCAAGCGACCTGCAGGACCGATTTGCGTCTGGAGTCGAAAGATGGAGAGGTAATGGAACCTTCATTCTGTTTTAATGCTGTTCATGCCAGTAGACCTGATGCTGTAGTTAATCTACTCTGTGTTGACACCTCCATCTGCTATTAGTTGTCATCACTACACGCTCTCCATCTACATCCATATGTCCCCTTCTCATCTTCAAAGGGAAGCAGAAATCGAACTAAAAGCTTATGCTGCAATGCATCGATGACAGGTTTTTACTCAGATATCAGTGATTAAACATGCGGACTGGTTATGCTGTGATAAATGATGGGATGATCATCATTTAGGAGGCACAGTTGGAAGGAAATGTAATGTATTTTAATTATCACCATATGTTTTAAATTAATAAAACAATTATTTGCAGTGACATGCTGAAATGTAACTAGGTGGAAATTCCCACTCCTAAGTCTAACTCAAGAAGAGTAATAATACGTTTTGCCAGAGGCTTAGGGGATTACAATTAAAAAAGGCACTATTCATTAAAGGGATACTTCACCCAAAAATGAACATTTTGTCATCATTTATACATTCTGATGTCATTCCAAACACTTACTGTATTACCTTACCTACTTTCTTTCATGAAACAAAAAAGGAGAAATTCTGAAGACTGGTTGCTTCTGTCCATGCATTATAATGAATAAGGACTGAAGCTTTCAAGCTTAAAAAATCATGATAAAAGTATCACATACAAAGTATCTATACAAATTTATTAAGTCAACTAGTCACATGACAACCATCTGTGAGAAGTTATTTACTAAAAATCCCAGTCAGAATTTTCATTTTTTTTGTGAACTGTACCTTTAAGGCAGGGGTTATTGAAAAGTAAAGAGTATCTCCCAAAAAGTGCAGAAATGGGGACTATGTGTAGTAATTGCTATGCCCCTGGGTTTTGCTATTTGACTTGCAGATTGACAAAATATAGATAAATGAGCAAGTCATACCACCCCAGGTCTACACAGACTCAGTCAGGTCAAGGGATTTGACTTGTACGAGAACTCTTAGTCTAAGGTTATGCTTTCTTGACTTTCACTTTACGGTCTCATGTTCTGCTCCAATATCCCTGAGCACTTTCATTTGTCCTTCTTTCACCACGAGCAGCAGACACCTCCACCGGTCCTCAAACCCCCCTTGACAATTCTGTCACAATTAGTCTAGAGGTTTGGCATTAGCCGCCTCCGAGTATAAAAAGCCCATTCTCGCTCAGATTTGCTCTGTAGCAGATGACTGGGGAAGTCAGCTGAGACCCCTGCTTAAAAAGTGTTTCAGGTCATTTGATGGGAATGTTTTCCTGAGGCTGTCAGAAATGACTCCTCATACCTCTTTATACCCTGACTAGCTCTTCTCCCAGCCTTGCTAAAACATGCTTTCTCAAGAGTCCCATGAAAAATAGAAAGTGAAAAAGGAGACAGGTGGAGTCTGGGCAAAGGGCTACAGGTCTCTCAAATGGAGACTTACTGGAGTGTTTATGTCACCGGAGCTGTTATGATTGGTTGGTTGTTGGAGGTTGGGGACTTGATGAACACTGTGTCAGGTGGGATACTTTGCCCAATGAAATGAAAATGTTGGTTTTGGTAGCAGAACTTTCTTTAGGTAGAAAGAAAGGTAAAACATGTTCCAAAACCTAATGAGCTGCCTGCCTGCTTAGATACCAGTAGGTAACTACCTTCTAACCAACATTTTAAGTGACAGATTTTTTAGGCAGCATCTTTGTGTGCTTCATACTGTAAATGCTGTAATAGGAATAATAGAGAAGGTGATACAATTTATTCCGCTATAGTTTGACATTAGCATGTCTCTAAGCTAACAATGTTATATACTTCAATAAGCATACAATACAATTTATAAAAAAATCAATTAACAATTTAAATTACAGTAAATGTAGTTAGAAGCAATATTTTCTTGCTGTCCGCCAGCCCCATTTTAGAACATTCTTTGCTCCTTGAAAGGATAGATGGATGGAAGGATGGCTCTTTGTAAAAAAATACATGCAATGCTGTCTTGAAATTTAACCTTAAGAAAGTATTTTAGGCAGCATAATTAAGTAGCCTACTTTAACAAAAGCCTTTGTGTCTGGAGTGCGTCATGGCAGCTGTCTGTTGGCACTGTCTCCAGGTCACTAGGAGCTCGCAGAAAAGCGTATCTCTAACATTATATAAAATTATTCAAAGTATAATGTGTAGCTAGGATACCTATAATGTGATATGATGCAACATATTAGATTCTCCATCCCTCTCTCTTTAGATCAGCCTGGATGCCAAGAAAATCAAGCTCCTACGCCTGCCTGAGGGAAAGGCCTCCACCTCTGGAACCAGACAGACTGTGTTTGAGGTGTGTGTCTGTCGCAATGGAAAACTCTTCTTATCACAAGCAGGAACTGGCTCGACTTGCCAGATCAGCAACAATGTATGCCTCTAAATACAAGCTCACGTACACAAACACACACACACACACACTACCATACACTCGCACATCAAGAAGATCTGTTCCTCTTGAACAATCTAACTTTCGGCCAGAACTAAAAAAGGATTTTCTCAAGATTTGTGACAATACTCGGAGTAACATTCGCTCCATCCGTAAAACAATGTTTGAACCAGAAACTTTTGAGGTGATCACCAGAAAACAATTCAGCATATATTGACATTGGCCAGTCAGATCCACAGCTTGCATTTTAATGTTCTGTTTTCAGTCAGAATCGATCTATTTTTGCAGCCATTTCAATAAAGACAGTACTGTGGACGATTTATATTGTGTACTTTAAATTAATTTTCTCCTCTTTTCTGTCAGTACTGTTTGTAACAGCATATCACATTGTGTTATTCTTTAAATCTGTGAAATCACATCGTTTATCTGGCAGACACCTTAATCCAAACTGAAGTTCAAGATTCAAGCAGATTCATAATAGCAAGTAATTGCTATCAAAATGTGTATTCCGTGGGATTCTAACCCATCACCTTGGCATCACTAAGAACGATGTTCTACCAGCTCAGCTATGGAAACACATCTACAGCCATTTTCTGCAACACATACCAATCTGATATTTCTTTTCTATGGGAAACCTCTTATGATGGTGATCATCTGTGTCTAAACTGTGCTTGCACTGGTATCAAACCCGTGCACCCACTCTGTTCGAAAAGGAGAACACTGTTTGTGCCTTAATTCAATGCACTTGTGGCAAAAAGCACACCCCACTGACTTTTATTTCGACAAGGAGGCTTGGATTCATTTGAGTTACTTGCCTTTTGCTCCCTCAAATCCATTTTTTTAATTATGTGAAAAATGTAGTGATACCCAATGACCCTGGTTACAAATAGATTCACTTGCTTGTTATGTTGCCAATTAATCAGTTTAATTTGGAATGGAGAAGAGAACGTTAACTGTCATTTGAATTTAAAGTTTTGTTCTCCTATTTGTTTTTGGATTGGAATGCAATGAAAACAAATTGAGTTTGGGAGAAACTTTTTTTTGTGTGTGTTGGTGTGTATGTGTGTGTGTGTGTTTTGAACCCTAATGAAAACTATGTTCTTCTGTATGGCTGAAAACTAAAATGTGCTTCATAAATCAGTGACAAACAAACCAAAAAGTGAAGCCGTCATTTTGTCATGAGAAATTGAAAGGTGACAATTCTAATGATATGGAGAGATTGGTTGCCATTGTATGAGATGGTAAAATGAGTCTGATTGTAATTGATTTTACCATCAATCAGACAAAAGAAAAATTTTATTAAATTTTTATTCTTAATGACACCAGTGTTTATTATAACCTCTCTGTCTTCACATCTAGTAATATCTATGGATGTGTGTCATATACACTGGGGTGCGTAAGTCTGAGACAACATTTAAAATCAGATCTGGAAAGTTTTAGGACTTTGAAAAATATTTGAAAAACAACATATGCTTTATGCCATAATATTATTATGAAATGTAAGATTCTGCACTCACTTTAGGTCACAAATCAATATTGTGCGAATAACCAAGTCAACTTATTTGCACGAAAAACTAATTTCATTTCACAACCTCACAACAAAATATGTGTGAGATCTATTCAGAAGAAAAACTGGATTGTTCTAAAAAACATGGGTTGTTTGGTTTTCCACAGACCTGTGTGCTTATAACAATGTTATTTTTATTATTATTGTTATTATGATTATTATTATTTTAATTGTATTTGTTTATTATTATTGTTATTTTACCTGAAATCAGCAAAACAAAGGCATGGTGGTCTCAGACTTCAGACCCCATAGTATGTTTTCAAAAATAACAAAAACTAAAGAGGTCTGTTAGACTCTGTGAGGCACATGTGAATCTTTTCTCCTGTATAATTACAATAATTTCACAATCCAATGGGTAATATCCCGTTTAAATAAGAAAAAACACCTTGATATAACTAATGCGATTCTTACCGCAACTCATTAGCACTGGGCCACTAAATTTGAAGCAATGAGGAATGACAGCTGTGATCGTTGCATTTTAAAGCTAGCGATTGTTGGCGTCCTATTAACATACTAAATGCTGTGGGTGGTGAAAGTAGAAAAGATGCTGGGAAATCTGTAGGGAACAGGAAAGCATTTCTTTTGATCTTTCAGGAGAATTTGAAACTTGATTGTGTAATGTGTGTGTGTAAAGTGCTTGATTGATATTGTGACTCTCGTGTGATTCGAAAAAAGCAGAAGTCAAGGACAGACACGGCAACTTTTTTGTTTTAGTTTAATGATGTGACATTGCCACAGAAAACAAAATCATTACATGTATTAGGTTCAATAACAAATTTGTCATATTGTATCTTCCTGATTTAAGCAACTAAATCAAAGGCAGGACTTTATGATGAATGCGTTTGCTGTTTGATGTGACCATTACTATCTTGTTTGATGAATTGATCTTTTTTCTGATAAATAAACAATTTCTCTACAGCCATTCTGAGTGTTCAGGAAAAGGTTTAGCATTTAATTTCTCTTCTTCAGAATGACGTTACTTCTCAACTATGTGTATGTACAATTTTGTACAAGGAGCACAAAATGTTTCATATATTTTTTGATAATAAAAATACACATCTGCTAAAGTGTATGTTAGCTTTCAGTGTGTGACAAATATTCTGGGTGAGTCTCCCTCATATATACATTTGTGTAAATAAAACTGGGACTTTAAGTGAACAGATCAAAATAAATCACTAAATGCCTTGGGTTGAAACTGAGGCTCACTTTTTTGGTTTGCCAGCGTTTTTTAAATATGATGCAGCATTATATGGTCAGTCAGACTCACACGTTTTTTGTTGTCCACTTTGACAACCTTTCAGCGTTTGTTTGATATATTTTGTTGAAGACTGGAAACTCATTAAATTTTTTTCAAAATAATATTTTAGGGGGGGGGTAATATCAATAATGAAAATCCTCACACATTCTATGCAAAACACGTGGTTGTAGAGAGAAATTTATTGATGCAAAGAAATATGTCAGCTGTCTATATTCAATTTATTATACTTAATGTATACGATTTGTATTTATGACTTGAGTTGCAACTTAAACTGAACCAATAAACTTGATTAAAAACAAAAAGTCTATACATTTCTCAAAGTAATACGTATGTGACAAAGTTTAAGTTTTCTTGTTTCATCCAATAGATTTGTCAATGGAAAAAAGTTGCCTGTTATCACACAATGCCTCACCTCTGTGTATTTTAAACACCTGTCAACAATCTGTCGCAACATCAAGGCAATATTAACTGATACATTAACTAGTGCATTGTAACCAGTGGTTTATACTGGGATGACTGAATGTCTAGGGGCAACGCAACAGGATTATGAAAATAATGCTATCCCAGATGTTTTTTTACTTCAGCCAAAGTTATAATTGAATAATATCTTGGCTCTTCCAAGCTTTTCTAATGCCATTGAATTTATTGCACTGTTCTGTTTGTTTACATGGATATGTGACGTATTGATCCCTAAATACACTCAAAATATTAATCATTTTCTCTCACAAATGTATTGTTTCGCTTCAGAACACATATAATAACCCACTGGAGTCATATGGATTACTTTCATAATGGATGGATGTTGTGTTGGATTCTGATGAATGCCATTACAAAGCTGGGAAGAGACAGGATATTATTTAATATAACTCAGATTGTGCTTCGCTAAAGAAAGGAAGTCATATACATGGGATCTAGGATGGCAAGAGGGTAAGTAAATTGTGAGAGAATTTCCTATATGTGGTGAACTATTCCTTTTAAATTCTATGTTAAATCGTCTTTAAACAGTATGGTGTACTGGTACAATATTCATATTTCACAATTTTCAAAATGACTCTCTCTTTGTAAACATTTTCAAAAGATAACACTGAATAATAGGTGACTGAAATAAAACGAATGCTTAGCATATTAGGAAACTTTATAAAACTATATTAAATGTATTTTTTAATTTTTACATCATTTTTAGGACTACAGTGAAAGAGACTGAGGTAATATTGTTAGAAAACCGGCCATGTTAAGGTGACAACTATTAGTTTAGGGATGGTAACTATGGTAACCTTACATGGGAAATGATTTCCTTAGTGGCACTAATGGCAAGAATAGATTATAGGATAGACAGAATTCCTGCTTGCCCTATACAAATGTCAATGGCATTTTAAAGACTTCAAAAGATGATAGTCCCAAATCTACTGTGGATTATTGAATCCTACTGAATTTCTTTTGGGGCTTGAACCAGCAACCTTTCTATTTATTTAGCAGACCTAATCTTTAGGCACACCCATACATGCACCCATTACATATTATACTGTATGTAAATAACTTTTAGTTTAACTTTATAAAACAAAACTTTGGAAAATTGCTGACCAAGCCTTTTTAAAAGTCAACAGCAGAGAGTCAACCTCTTTGAAATTCTTCACCGACAGTTACAGCATCTGTAAGCATGGATGCGTTCTGAAAGTCCCACCCGAACCTTAGCATTGTCACCCACTAATTATTTTAGCTAATGCATTATTCATGAATATTTATCACGCATGATAGGAGGTTGTAATTGTGACTTAGACCTTGCATAAATCACATTTAACTGTAAAGTATGCCTATTTTTAGAGTGCATTATTATTATAATTGTCTTGCAGCATGCATACCTGAAATCCACTATTAGTGTAATTGTAACTTGTATTTCTGTTGCATGATTCTACACTGCTCATGCAGAAACTCAGACTGTTTGGAGTTCTCTCTTTGTGCTTTGTCTTAGATCACTTGGATGACTTCTTTAAAGTCTTTGGCCCAATTTGTTTCTAATTAAGTAGTTCTCTACAGAAGTGACAGCCTTGTTTAAATGTTAATTAAACGTAATGACTTGGTTAGATTTTTCCTTAACTGTTCAATATGCAGCAAATTAATTGCACATGATTACACAAAACGGCACATAATTGTGTGTTTAAAATGAAATCTTGACTATGCATGATTAACAAAAACACCAACTCTTGTAAAGGAGTGCTGGCAAATACGTTGAGATCTGAAACAGCATGCAGCAGCACAGTATTATTTTTAATATATTAATATAATAGCATTACTGTTTTACATTATATAGTATATATATTTATGTGCCAGCATGACCTGCTACATTTGCAAAAAATGGGCGTTGGCCTATACAGCAGATCACACTGTGATCATTACTGTATCCCACAATGTAATGTGCTTGATGAGCTTCAATGATATTTATTTAATCAAACAAATCATATTTCAGATATGTTAACTGCCACTTCAGCTAACACAAGGACATACAATAAAAATGTAACATGTTGTTACATTTTTATACGTTTTATGTTGTCTTTTACATACTATTTGGCTGTTGGAAGTATATAGATTTAGCGCATTTAAACATAGCCTTGAGGTTTTTTTTAAAAAACTTCCTCAGTTGTATTTCAAAAGATTTATAATTAGTTTTGTCAAGTCAACACTTGATATTACTGGAAAAACAGCCAAGAAACAGCCAAGATTTGAACAGAAAAACTGGAACTCTGGAACTAACTGGCACAGCAGCAGCTTTAGAAACGTAAACAAGTCCATCATTCCTAAATATGTTAAACAGAAAGCTTGGAAAACAAATAACTCAGCTGCCATGATGTTGCAATTAACGTCAACCTGGCCATCACTTACCATTAGCCATGTAGATGTTCTGCTAAAGTGTTCACTCAAGTACACATCTTTCTTGTGATGTATATTAATGAAGGTTTTACATTGCTTGAATTTAAAAAGTATTGGTACACTGCCTGTACTCTGTTTAACCATTTCATTTCCTATTGAATTTGATTGTTTGCATGATTTTCCCAACTCTTTACACTCTTCATGAATGGCTTGTGTAGATACAATTTGCTCTTGATGAACCAAGTTGACATTTATTAATTTGGCTGATGTTTTTATCCAATAAAAACTTACAGTACAGGCTTACAGTACTTACAGAGGCTAACAGTACATTCAAATTAAATATTTACCATTGTGTGTGATACGTGGGTATTAAACCCAGAATTTTGGCATCCGAGCGCCGTGCTTCATCAGTTAAATTATGTGCTTTTACTATCAATTGTGAATCTGGTTCTCTGGATGCGAAATTTCTTAGAGAAACATCAACACATAAATGTAAAAAATGTTTTTAAAAATTTTCAAGCAATGTTTTAAAGTGAGAGTAAATGTTAAAGTTTAGCCCTAACCTTTCAACAAAGTCCTCTCAAACACAAGGCCATCCCTAAGTGCTTAATTGTGTTTATTTTGCTTCTTGTCTCTGTTTTGGCTGCTGTACACAACAATTAGAGGTATTATCTCCTTTCAACTGTTCCTTTGCTACAATAATGGAAGTCCAATCACTCTGTGAGGAATAATGTCATAAAAGCTATTGGCTTATAAATACCATTTTTCTTATTGAGCATATTTACAGAGGCATTTTAAACAAACCGAGTCAGAGTTACAGATAAATAACTGAACAAACCAATAACTTAAAGGATATGCCCCAAAAATAAACTGAAAAATAAATCTGTCACTATTCACCCTCACGTCGGTCCAAACCTGTATGATTATGTAAAAGCAGTAATTTTCCTTCCAAACAACGATACTTTAAATTTACCATGTCGTTCAAGTTCCAAAAAAATAATTAAGACCTAATTCATTTAAATTCAATTCCAATTTATTTGTATAGCGCTTTTTGCAATACATATTGTTTCAAACCTGCTTTACAGAAATGCAGTTACCGTATATTACAAGTCATCTAAAAGTCTGAAATGTACAAAATATTTGTAGCACTGAAAATCTTTCACCACTGTGTTTAAGTTTCCGACCTGTACAGTATATTATCCCTGAAATATCGATTAAATTACGAAACTTTACTGTGGATGTGACACACTTCAGAGCCAGACCCCATCAACATTGTATTGAGTTAACACAGGTATTAGCTGGTTTAAAAAGGAAACAGGAAACAGTACGTGGCTAATATGTAATTTATTTGGCTCATTCATCAGTTACCAAAGTAGCTTGGAACATTAAAACAAACACATAATTGGGCAACAGATAGTGAAGAGTCGACATGCAAGAACTAAGAGGCTTGTGCTAATTGAACATTTTATTGATAATTTTGTCACTGCCAAAGGTATCTTTGTACACCTATTGTGAGGATTCATAGTAACAGAACATTTGTGGGTTTTAACGATTTAAGCACACACTCTTGCAGACTGGAGCAGAAAGCCAATCAGCAAGACTATTTAGACTTTAAATCAAATCCTTCAAGCCTGAACAGTGCATCAATTAAGCGGAGCCGAGGCATTATCATCCATATGTCTTACGTTTGTTCCATCTTCCAGACTTTGAGACTAAAACACACGACGAGCACAGAGTAGGTGCAACATTACCTGGAAGTATTACACACTTCATCAGAAAGTCATTTCCTTGTTTTCTCTCCACACTCTGTTTCATCTCTGTTTAATACCAGACTAATCAAGAAGTTATAAAGGAACTTGTGAAGGACAGAGGCGATGCCGTCTGCTGCTGTTTATTTACTTCGAGTTTTCTTGTGAGCGCTGCTAATGTCATAAAGATATTTGTGATTTCGAGTGGAGTCGTGGCAATTCTTGCAAATGGCCTGTCGGAGGAGGGACGCGGTTTATTTGTCACAGGATAATCAAAAAGGCGTCAACAGCTGTGTACTGTGGGTTTTATTGCAAATGCTATAATGGTTTATTTTGACTGTGACAGTAAATTATTAAAATCATCACAGGAAGTGTATACAGTTTCATCTGAAAATGCTACTGTTTTACCTTGTCTACAACGTAACATGTAGGTCACTAAATATTACAGTAAGTGAATCTGTTCACAGTGCCATTTTTTAGTTTATAAAGACTTGATTATATTAACAGTGTACTGTACATACAGTAGAGTCATTTTATTAAATGATAAATAATACAAATATTAATATAATTATTAATTATGAATTCAGTTATTTGCAGAGAACACTTGAATACCACATAAATCTTTGGGAGGGTTTTACATTTGAACAACATACTGTGTCCTCATAACATTTGAAACATTGTGTCAAATGTCTCCCATTTGACTTCTGGTCACATTTAAAATAGATTACAAAGTCCAAATCAATTAGACGGTAATAGGAACAATTCATCCCAAACTAATTTGGATCGTTTAAGCACTCATATTATTTGGCATGAGCTTTGCTCCTCTGATGTAAACTTATTATTTCACAGTACATTCTTATTTATGACGTTCATTTCATTTTTAACCTCTTTAATTATGATGAAGATCTAAGTACTTTATTTGTACAGATGTACTTGACTCCATAGAATGATAGAGTGATATCACATCATAGCAAATTAGTGGATGGCAGTCCGTTATTAAATCAATTTAGCATGCACACCGTGCATGATGTGAACTGTGAAATCGCTCAGCTAAATGCAGTCATCACAGATTAATTTCATTATCATATATTTCACATCAAAACCAAATGCCTGGATAAACAGGTGTCGTGCTTTGGATCATCAGTCACCGAACCGATGTGTGCTCATCTGCATGCGTACGCCTAGTGACCTGCAACCGTATGATTTGAGCAAAGTCTGAGAGTACACTTGACAAACATGAATGTTTATTTGTGATTGTGTTATTAATATTTTTACAATATTTATACAATATTACCTGCGTAAATTTTTAACTATTACAAATCAACCATGTTTATGAATCACCACTTTGAAAATGTGTGCCATGTCAACACACTTCCTGTATTTTTAAACCTGATTGCAAAGTTTTTTCTTTATGTTATGTTTTATTTAGTACCTAGCGCAATTGTTTGCCTAATAAAAAATTGAGTTTTTGTGGCTCGGGTCACCTGGCAAGACCAGGAAGTGTGAAGGATTGAGTTCTGAATACATATTGTTCAGTTGGTGCTGTTAAACTAGTTGTGTGTTGAAGAACAGTCCTCCTTATTAATCTTATTCTGACACGATACGCAGAAACATTTGTCTTACACCTGTCTCGTACACTAAGACATAATTTATCAATTTCTATCATGTAAAAAAATTAGAAGACTGAGACGCAAAACATTTTAGAATAAATTGCTCTTGTTAGCCTTAATGTTACCCATGATCTTGTTAGTTAGTGTTAGATGCATTTTACACATTTTTGCTTTATTAGTTTAATATATTACTTTAATGAGATGGTTGCATGATGTACTATGCTATAGACATTGTGTCTTGATCACTGTGGAACGGGAGGTTGCGGACAGGTCAGGCTAATCGAATATCCCGACTGAATTATTCTATTTCTTAACTGTGTTTGTATATAAAGAGATCAGAGCTGAAGCTGTCTAAGAAAAGTCTAGTTGTAAGTACCAAAGGATAAATTAACAATTCATTTAGCTGCAGCAATTAGATCTGACTTTGAATGGTGAACCAGATACTTCAGAGGAGAATTTTAATTTAGAAGCAGAAATCTACAATTTATACCTGTTTACACTTCACAAATGTTTCCATGTATAAAGACTTTGTGCGTAATTTTATTGCAAGCTGAAAAGGCTAAATAATTCTTGTCAAACAAAGAGAAACAGCATTAATAGTTTACAGTCTAGTGCAAATAACCTTTAAAATCTGAATTGTTTGTTATTTACACTTTTGGTCCTTTCTTATAAAAAGAAGACCAAAAAATTAGCAACTTGAAAAGTGATTGATTGAAGTCACCATGCTTGTGTGATCTTTGCACCATCAGAAGACTCTCAAAAGAAGAAATATTCTGAATGCACGTTGAAATTTGGGCCACCATGTGGCCTGCCAATAGGGGGCAGGATTTGATTGATCAAGAACATGGAGCTTAACAAGCTATGTGGCTACATCAAATGTATGATGTTTAGATTCAGAAGATGTGCTGACTGAAGTCCTGTGTAAATATCAGCTCTGCTCAATACTGGAGGGTAAGTTATAAAGTTTATTATTAGTGCGCTCGCAAGCACAGGAAACAATACAATCATTCTGATTTTCAGGATGTTAGCTAATACTGTCAGACATGCCTGGGGTAAAATTATTATATTCTTTAATATGCAGCTTTGAACTGAAATTAGCACCTTCATAATGCATTCCACAGACTTCACAATAAGTTTAAAGACTCAAACTTGGGGCTTCTGATGACATTTCCTGCAATATGTATTTTATTTAAGTATAAGTATATAAGTTTTTATTTAAAGGAGAAGCATGTATATTTATTTGTTTTACCGTTATGTAAAAACACTTTCTCCTATTCCAGCTTAATATGCAGACACATTTAAATATGCAAACAAAAAAGCCATTAGTAAGTTAATTTCCCCAAAAAACTTGAAACACTGTTGCTATGAAGCACTTTTTTGTTTAAGCATTCCAGTTAAAAAATGCAGCAAAACTGACTAATGTTGTGAATTATGGGCGGGACTACCTGTTTGGCCAACCAGTGCCAGGTGGTTAAAGTGTTAGAGGAGGATGCCTGTCTGATTTTTAAAAAGTCATGCATATTCTTTCACTTGTCAAGTTT